>JBBBDQ010000154.1:8382500-8662500 GCA_037127315.1 Ascarosepion bandense
ACGTTGGCTCACTTTAGCACTCAGCCAGACATTCTGAACCTATCTGTCAGCCAAGTGGCTACCATTACCAAAGCCAGCATCATGCTGCCATGAAACAGTACACTGCCAGAGTGGAAGGTTATTCTTGACCCTGAGCATGGCACCAACACTTGCTTTTCCAGAAATTACATTCAGCCAGGGACATGTAAATGACTCACAACTGGAATGCTTGCAATGGGGGAGGGAGTTAAGTTGAGGTAAAGGTAGTAGCAATGGTAGGCACTTTTGATTGGGGTGGAGGCTGAGGTAATGCAATGATGTCGGGAGTAGGGATTGAAATGTTGGATGGCATAACTTAGTTTATGTAAAGATGCTTTCGGGAGAGGGATTGAATGGGGGTGACTCGGTAAGAAGAGATGCTGTGGTTAACTTTGAAGAAGTTAGGAAAAGATTAAGCAATGCCGGCTAAACAAAAATAGACATGAAATTCTTGCTGGTTTAATAAGCTGGTAAGAAGGAACATATTCAGATACTCAACTGAAAAGTATACTTCCTAAATATCAAAGCAATAATGATTATTTTAGCTCTAGGCTTTTTACAATATGGTCAATTCATTGATTAATCAATTTTATCAGCAGAACTTTTAAAGAACAAGAGAAATAAGCCAAACAATAAATTCATTTACAACACAGTTTAGCTTTCATACAAAAAATTTTTATTATAATAATCTTTTTTGATTTTATTATTAAGATTTGCACATAGAGCTTTCACATCAATATGGATTTCAGTGAACATCAAGTGACAGTAAGTCTTCCACTACACCAGAACTCTCCTCAATATTCTAGATAATTTGAATAATGATACCATCTGGTTGGTTTTTAATAGTTCCAGTGGAGCTCACTTTTATTTACTTGTTTTACCTGATAACTACAATCTTTAAAAATTTAAATGCAACATCAATTGCTATTTTTTATCTTCTTGAATTCCATTCATCTTTTATCCTTTCTTCAATAAAATCAGTACCCAGTCTTTTCTTCTCACTGTAGCCCCCTGCACATTAGTGGCAGTCCTGCCTTACTTGGAGTAAAATGGCTAAAAAGAAAAAAATTTCAATCCTTTTCATCTTTTTGCAAGACTCTTCAGAATTGTTCCAAGTGCTCCAGAAATAATGGGCATAAATATCACCTGTATTTCTCTCGATTTTCTTTTTACCTATTTTCTCAAAGTTTACAGTTTATGGCTATGAAACATTAAAACATCAGTTCTTGTACAATCCCCAAAGTTAATCAACATCAAACTTGGTCATTATCTAGATCAGTGACTGCTTGAGAATACCAGGTGCTGTAAGCTTGGATATGCAGGTTATCAATAATAGTCCAGAATTAGAAATTGAAGAGGGAAGTTCCAATTCCAGTCAGGTTTGTTATAGTTAAATAACTATGTAAGTAACGTGCAAATACTCTTGAAAAAGTATGAATCCACCTATTCTCCCTCCAGCTATGGGTTAATTAGTATCAATAAATCATTATTATCTCCAAAGATTTCTTACAATCTAAAAATATATCCTGGCTTTGGAAGTCAACTGTGGTTGGGACCATCAAGTGAATGTTAATGAGTCTTCCCTGAACTGCATAGTATGGGCTTCATTAGAGCTACATAGAGCTTTGCTTTAATATTTTTCCTTCTCTTAGACTATTTACCATACCCAAGATTATAGAACCCAATCTGCCCTACTATTTACCTATAGCTGGAGAGAGAAGAGTTGGATTCATATCTTTCTCAAGGGTATTAGCATATAAGTGACTGTAATGAACTCAACTGGATCTGATTTTGAATAACCTGCAAAAACTTGATAATCTATAAAAACAAATCACTCCTCAATCAAAGTTTCAAAATGTACAGTTTTTTACAATGATTTAAATATAATTTTTTTTTACTCTTCTACAAATCAAAATATTTTTATCTATTTATTCATTTTACTCTTTTAACTTATAACAAAAAGACAATTTTTGTATTAAATGAACCATGAAGGATTGATATAGCAATAAACCAATAAATGTTTTTCTATTTTCTCAGATCTGTTCTATTTTTTTAACAGAATATTTCTACTCAGTCTTCACTACATTTTGGCCTTAATGAAATTTGTTCTCCTATACATGTTTGGCAGTGATAATACGGATATTTTTCTCATTCAAAAATCACTTAGGAAACTATGGAATGAACTAAAAAAACTAGATTAATATTTTTTATATTTTATATATTAATGGCATGCAGATTATTTTTCAGTGACATATTTTAAGCAAATGATGAAATTTGTTTTATGTTTTTATATTTAGTTAAAGAATTGCAACTATGTATCAAAAATATTTTTATCTTTTACATAGTTCTGCTCCAATACTTATTTTAAGGTATAAATCTAAAGACTAATGATCATTCCACTATATAATCCTGATATAATTGTGCTTGTCACTCTTTTCATTACACCCTGCCAATACTTCCTAAATAATGGATTATTCTATTTTGATCTTGTGAAAAGACACTACTTGGTTTCAGTGAAAAAATGAAAAGAAAGGAAGGAAGGAAGATAGAAGTGTTTGACATCTCCTTTGAATAGCTCATAAATAATCTACTATTTCATTTTGATTGTGTGGAAAGAGGAGAAAAGACACTACTTTGTTTCAGAGTAAAAATGAATGAAAGAAAAGAAAAATGGAAGAAATATATAACTGTGAGTTGGTGGGTGGGGAATTGCTAAAAATGGTTGATTTTAGTTATTTTCAGACATATCTACAAATATGAAAGCATAATTCTCTTTATTAAAAAATCTTTAAAAAATAAAATATACTTTCTGAAACTTTATTTGAGGAAGACTAGCTAGCTGATTTAAAGATTAATTAACTGATTTGAAACAAAATATTATTAAAATGTATTTTATGACATGGAGGTGGGTGTTTTGATGAGGTGTTGACAATGATAAGATTTATTTTATAACATGGAGTGGAATGTTTTTATGAGTGCTGACAATAATAGAGTTATGTTTGAGAATTTTTTCTATGAAGGATATATCTGTAAAAAATTACTTGACGAATATAGCATGAGCATCTTTTTATATAATTTTTTAACTACCCAGTAATCTTAAAAATTTAGGAAAATGTTCAAAGTAATCTAATGTTTTATTGAATTTTAAGTACTTTGGGTATAAATTTACTATGTAGTCCCACTCTTATTTTCTGATAATGTCTTTTATAGATGTCAGTATTTACAAAAATCAGAATCTTTAGACACATGAAAAAAAAAGATTCAAAATTATTTTTTAAAATAGTGGATGTTTTTGAATTGTAGTAAGCTTTTCCATTTATGATTAGTAAATATAGTATTTATATAACCATATCTCTTAATCACTACAAATTAATGCAGAATTTTAAGAGATTTCAAACTTTATAATTTATTCTAATTAATATTTTTCAAAAATGAAAGCAATTCTTCTAAAATTCTTTATTCATTAAAAAGAAATCTTAAGACAATAGAATCCATAATATATCTTATTCATAAAAAGCAATTAAAAGTTTCTAATTAAATAATGTCTTAGTTTCAATGCATATTTAATTTTATGATTCCGAACAGATTTTCTGTAACTGGGGATCCTGTTTTACAAAAAAAAAATGAATTATTTACATTATCCAATGACTTTTGCTTATAAATAACATAAACATTAAGTCTTACAAAAAAGAATTTCTCAAAATTTCATAAAGTTTGGGGTAACAGATGTAAAATAATATTTTAGATCTTTTAAGATCTTTTAAAAATCCAAACATTTAAATAATCTCATTCATTTATGAATAAGTTCTGAAAGTTTCATTAAAATCCAACAGTTATTTGATTTTTCCAAGAATTTCCAAATCACTGCAAGAAGATACAAAAATTTCCCATACTAATTTATGATTACCCACTGATACAAAAAGAAATAAATTTAACAAAAATTTTGATGTTTCTAAAAACAATTAACAAATATAATTTAATAATGAAAAAAGACTTTAGTATTTCTTCTTAATAATAACAACAAATATTTTGATGCTAAAACATTGTTTTTATTAAATTTTATATATATATATATATATATATATATATTGGGAAAAAAAGAGGGCTTGTTCTAACAAGAGAAGTTAGTATTGGTGAAAAAGTGTGAGAAGTTGTGAACATTTTTTTCAAAGTGTAGATTTATTGTTATTATTATTATTAATATTATTCATTTTTGTATTATACATTAGAGTCAACTTTCAACTTAAAACACGTGTAGTGATACAAATACAATAATGGACACTTAATGTATTATACAAAAGGTAAATAATAATAATAATAATAATAATAATAATAATAATAATAATAATAACAGTACATCTACACTTTAAACAAAATGTTCATGACTTCATACACTTTTTTCACCTATATATATTTACTTCAGAATCAGAACCATTTAATAATTGTGCTTGTTCCTCTCTTTGTGAGTTTTCATGACCGTTATACCCTGCCAATACCTCATAAATAATGGAATATTCTGTAAGAAAAAGAAAGAACAAAAAAAAAAAGAATAGAAGACAGCAGTGGAGAGAAAGAATAGGATTAAGCTGATAAGAACAGATACTACAGGCTGACAGGATGTGACACAGGATCAGTTTAATGTTGAGAAAAATGCATGCACCCAAACCAAGTCAAAATAGCCCAACCACTGCAATTATTAGTTGTGCTAGAATTGGTATTACTACTGATTCTCACTCTTTAGTGCAATGAGGGAGGTACTGACATGGGTAGCTGTTTCTTGCGACCTGGCACCTCTCAGTAATATTTTCAGTTGCCCCCTTCACAGATAGAGAAACAACTGTGTTGCACTCTGTTCAAGGACAGAGACATAACTGTAAAACTGCAAGATGAAATGTAGTTTATCTACCTGAGATTGGGCACCTCTCAATAATATTTTTAGTTATGCTCTCTCCTCAGACAGAGAGACAATTGTATTGTGCTCTGATTGAAGACAAAGATATAACTGAAAGATGAAATGTAGTTTGTCTGCCTGAAGACAGATACTACACTTTGGTCCCAGCCAAAAGTATGAGAAACAATGGCAACTGCAATAAAGTACCATTTTTCAGATGCACTGAATCGAATGATGAAAATCAAGTAAGACAATAATCAAAATCTAGTTACCATAAATAAAATAACATCAAATGCTGAATTATTTTTATATTACTATAATAGTGAATTGTTCATAAGATGGTGATTTGGCTAGTAAAATATAAATGTGTTGTGAACATTTGTAATTGGTGGCTATTTTTTCTTTTTGAAACTAAAGAGTTCCTCCTATTTCTTACCACCAAGCACAGTTTCTACTTCATGACACTAAATATTGACTCCCAGTTTATACTAAGAAATTTAATTTTAAAACTCAGTTTATATAAAAGATTCATGCAGTATTTTATTCAACTAAAAATATAACCTTCTGCATATAAATCTTATGGAAATGTACTTCAATTCCTTCAGCCCATTTTTTTCTTATTTCTATAAGTTAATGACTTCAAACAAGCAGACCAAATATATACATCAAGGGAAACTTTATCAGCTAAAGTTTCTTCATAATTTGATCTTCTATTGCTAATTTTAGTATGGGAGGATTGAGACTAGTGTTATTGTTACCAGATTTGCATATGCTGTCACCAGACTGTCATTAACTTTTTCCCTTTAAGGCACTTTCCAACAATATGTGGACTTGCTAATTTTTCTTTGTTTTTCTCAAATGTCTCAGACTGGTCACTTCCTGAAAAGATTTCTTCAAAGAATTCATTGTTAAAACATGAGAGAACAAGAACAATAAAAAGATATAAGGGTTGTAAATAATGGTAATAGCAAATTTATAAAAACTTTCTCTTCAAATAATTTTTCAAGAAAATAGTTTTCGCAACCTGTTTTTAATGATTGCTTGTTTTGTTTTTTATGAGTTATCAACCTTTTACAGGTTATTTAAAGCCAGAAAATATTAGAATTTTTTAGAGATAATAAAGATTTACTGATACCAGATCTAATAATTAACCATAGTTAAAAAGAGAAGAGGTGGATTCATACCTTTCCCAATAATATTTGCACACAAGTTAATTTAACGAACCCAGCTGGAATTAGAACTAATGTCTTTAATTAACAATTCCAAGCCAGCATCTATTATATTACCTGCACATCAACACTTATAGCACCTGGTATTCCCAAGTAGTAATCTACCTATGTACTGAGAAAACTTGATGTTTCTTAACTTTGGTGATCATAGAAGAACTGGTGTTTCAAGTTGATATGGCCATAAGCCCTCCAGTAACGGTTATCACACTTTACAGTCTTGATGGCGTGTTTCTTACTAACCTTTTATTTTAAGTGATGTAGAATGTGGGAGCTATAAGGTGAGATAGATATGATCTTGAACAAAAGAATCAACATCCTCTACCAAGTATTTCAAGAAGTAGGGCACAAGATAAACCATTCCAAAACAGAAACAAATAATCAGGACTTGGAATGAAAGCAGTGATGGCACATACTCTGAACCCATTATAAAAATTCAGGATGTGGAATTAGTATATACCAAATAATTTAAATACGTCACTATATGGATCAGTTACGACAAACTTACTATAGGAAATAAATAAATTGAACATGTGTCAGAGATATTTTCAGCCAACACCACAAGGTGCTATATAACCAAAATATTATTAAGTTATGTCCTTAATCTTTAGCACTCAGTCAATCAAAAATTTGTACAGCCACTCCATATAACTCTGATCATCAGTCAATAATGTGGCTGAATTTTGTGTCAATGTTGTCTTATCTTACTATGGCAATAGGAAAATTAACTGAAAATCAAAGTTGATGATAGTGCAGTTGCCTAGCTTCTTCTTTTATGTGCCACATCCCTTCAAGACCTTGTAGCTTTTAATATATTTTGTCTTGTTAATTCTCCTAAACCCTGCTCTCCCATCTATTTGCTTAAGCCAATCAAGTATGTCACACACTGTTTTCCCCTGAATTTCTTTCACTCTATCCATCCTGTGAGTATCAGATTATCCAAGCCCTCCTTCTTCATTATGTACTTCAGAAACTTCAACTCTCTCTTCCTGATGTTAAGTAGAAGTTTCATTTTCATTTCCATTCTCTTCAAAACATTGTTGCTGCTCTCATGTTTGGTCCATGGCATTCTCAGCATTATTCTGTAGAAACACATTTATGTTCCCTCATTATTGAAAAGATTTTCGAGCATTCACTGCCATATTGGAGGACAGACATCACATAACAGCTCAGTACTCTTTTCTTTGTTTCCAGCAAAATTTTCCTGTCTCTCAATTCTCTGCTCAGCTTTTGGAATGCATCTTTGGCCTTGCCAATATATGCCTTATGATCTCAGTGTTTCACTTTCTCTAAGGATGAAATACTTACAAATATTGCAAGGCTAAAACAAAACTCTGATATGGATGTCAGTCTTAGTACCAGATCTGCTCAGAAATATCTAAACTGTCAGATGTAGACAACCATTTTCTAAGATCAATCATTAAAAATTGCTTTCTTCAAATATTGAAACTGGAGCAAAACTGAATACACATAATTTAGATTGGCTTAGTAATTCAGAGTTATCATTATTTATCAAACTAATGTACTCAACTATGTTGCTATTATTAAAACATTTCTGGCCTTCTGCAGGTGTCTGTTGATTTGGGTACCTTTCACTTCTCTTTTTGAATTGATGTTTTTGTTTTGCTGTCCATGTTTAGGTATTTCTCAGTTATTGCTCAACCTGTTTCCACTGAGTTTCAGTCTGTACTACTCAGGCCAGGGATTGAACACACACTTCCTATGACACCTGATTCATGAATCAATGCTTTTATTAAGTAGGGGAGGGAACAATAGTCGAAATGTTGAGATAATATCAACAAAGATAAGGGCATTAGTCTGAATGTAAATAAAATAAATAAATCACTTTTTATTTCATTAAGCATATCACTCATTTATATAATTCAAGTAACTAATGTATCACAGTGGTTAGCTAGAAAGTGAAACAGATTAATTTCCTTATGTTGTGAATTTAACACTCATTAGGTGTCCCATCACAAGTATCTTGAAAAGTAACTATGGTAAGAATAGCATTGCCATTGATTGGCAGTTAATAATCTACACTCACTGAACACTATAACTATAATGGTTTGACCATTTGAAAGACTTTGCTTGTATTAGTCATGAGGTTTCTTTGCAATTGTTAGTGACAAATTCTACTATAACTAGTAACAAATTCTACTATAACTGGTGACAAATTCTATGATAACTGATGCCATTGTTAGTGGACAAATTCTACTATAACTGGTGCCTTTGAAAAAACTATATCTCAATTAATCATAAAGATTTTTTTGTCATTGAATGATGGTTAACAATCTAATTTCTGTGACCATTACAGCTATAATGCAATTGTTGTATCCTGTCAGCACTCCCACATTAAAAAAAACAACTGGAAGAAGAATCTTCACCTTCTAAAACCATTGACTGTTATAAAGAAGATTCACCAGATAAAAAGGCCTAAAATTCAACAAAAAAACAACAATCTGTGATCAAGATACTTAGGATCTAAGTGTAGTGACTGCTGCAGCAGCAGTAGCAGCAGACCAGCCAGCTGGCTAGCCTGCCATTTCAGTAGCCATCTCCAGCCAGCCATCCCTGACAGAAGCAACAACTACAAAACTGTCTTTTTCAGGATAACACTTTTCATGACAAAACTGTCATTTTCAAGATAGCACTTTTCAATGATTACAAAACTGTCATTTTTGGAATAACACTTTTCAACAACTACAAAACTGTCATTTTCAGAATGGCATTTTTCAATGACTATAAAACTGTCCTTTTCAGGATAACACTTTTCAACGACTACCACACTGTTCTTTTTAGGATAACGCTTTTCATGACTACAAAGCTGTCATTTTCAGGATAAATTTTTCAACAACTACGAAACTGTCATTTCAGGATAACCCTTTTCAATGACTACAAAACTGTCCTTTTCTGAATAACACTTTTAATGACTACAAAACTGTCATTTTTAGGATGACACTTTTCAATGACTACAAAACTGTCCTTCTCAGAACAATGCACTTCTCACCCCCTACATCAGTGGTCCCTAAACTGTATAGCTGCATTGAAAGAGGATAACAGGTAAGACAAAATTATTGAAAAACAATCAAAGATTTAGAAACACTTTGAAAAAATTCATATGCCAAAAATAAATATGATTTCAAAATTTAAAATATTATTATGGATTACTTGGAATTGCATGCATGAGTGCTAGTATAAATAGTTATAAGTAAATATTGACTGATTTTATCATTGTGCTATTTTTGCATTATATCAAGTTTAAGAATATGGATGGTAACTAGGGTTTATAAACTGGAGAGAGTTATCAATGATAATGTTCTGACTTCAAATCCGTGGTTATCTCCCTTTAACCCTCTTTTTGTACCTTCTTCTGCACCTTTTAACCAGAACTTTCTTTTGGTGAGAAGTGAACACAGTTTCATTCCGAAAATGGGGGCCAGAGAAAAATGTTTGGGAATCATTGCTCTTTATAAACAGACAGAGATATGTTTTTCTTAGTGTAATCTTAATTTTGTCAGTGTATTTTCTTTAACAAAAATAAACTTGGCAATATATTCATTTTCCACGATTTACATTTATATATTTTTTTTTTTACTTAAGTCTTTGTTTTGTTGATTGTTGTCTTTTGTCTATTTGTAGGCCAATATACCACTGGCAACACTATAATTGTGACCTTTTGATAGATTATGATAAACTTATTCATAAGTATTCATTGCCATTTGTTCCATTGTTACTGATTTACTCTCACCCTTTCCCATTTGCAGTTGTAGTATGACAATGAGCTAAAATTTTCTTAGCCTAACTCACTAGCCAAATCTTACCCAATTACCACGCATCACATCTTTTCTTTTTTTTAGAAAGCTTTCTTGTTTGGCCTCTGATCATTCTTACCCTACTTCTTTCAGTAGAGTGTTGTATTAAGTTAGTTTTAATAAATATCTAGCACATTAAAAAATAGTTTGTTCAGTAATAATTTTACTTATGATTATAAAGTGAGAATAATATTATATCAGAAATTAAAATTTAATTAGTGTAAAAGTGATTATTGAAGAAATTCATTTATGAAGTAAATTAATTCCTTTATTATACCTGTTTTATTTTTTTGCTGTTATCTGAAGACCAAGAATTAAAGAATGGAAATTCTCCAGATGAAGACTACATATCATTGCTGGAAAGCAGGTATTAACCACTACAGTTTGTAGAGAACGGAATGAAAACAAGGTTTGTACTTCAAAATGGGGATGTTATGCAATTAATGTCATTTGGTACTTAACACTTAAAAATTGTTTTATATATTTTTATTTCTCTTTGGCTTATTTAAATGTTATCCTCTTTTTCTCCTTTTCCTCTTCTTTGGTCTTTCTTTTACTCTCATCTCTCTCTCTCTCTCTCTCTCTCTCTCTCTCTCTCTCTCTCTCTCTCTCTCTCCATATATATATATATATATATATATATCCTCCTTTCTTTCAATTTTTTTCTTTCCACTGTTTAAATTATTATTATTTACTCTACTTATTTCTTCCTATTCTTATCTTCTGTTTCTTACTTTTTATCTCTTATTTCCTTTTTCATTTTCACTTTCTTCAACTAATTCATTCTCAAAGCAATTCCTTTAGAATTCATTCTACTTAGTAGATTTGGTCACAATCTTCATTTCTTCCTTTTCCTCTCATCTCCTTTTCTCTCCCCCAATTCATTCTTTCCTAACCCTATACTCAAAACCATTTCCTAAGAATCTATTCATCTGCAAAGATTGAGAGCATCTTAAATTTAGTTGTAATGCGATCACCAATGGCTTCAGTGCAAAACCAGAAACATTGTGCACATCTTTATTTCCAGAGTCAGCTTTCATTTGCCAATTTTGTTAGCATCAAATACAAACCTTGCAGATTATTGTAATAGTAATACAGTGAAATATTACGGTATACTGAACAGATCATAACAACAATACAAGTAACAATAACAATTCCTGGAATGTATAAAGCCATAAAATGGGATATGGATTGCCTACCTTACAGTTCAGTTGAACATAATAGTTACTTAGTATCGAATTGTTTGTTTAAAACAGACCAGAAGAGGATCAAGTTTTCATGCCTGTGATTTAAAAGCTTTCTCACATATCCTGACCAGCTTAGAATATTGATTGGTCTCTAGCGATGCTAAGCGGATTGCATAATTTCAACACATCAGTCAATTATGAGCTGAAGTATATGAATATTTAAAGTAGGTATGAATGATTGCAAAAGATCAGATAAAAGTTTTTCATGGTTCAGATAGCCACTCAAATGGATGGATCATATATTTACCTACTGAACAGTACTGATAAGTAATGCACATACTTTATTATTTCGTTAAATCATTCTAAAGAGTGTCACTTTATCAACCCAACTTTATTTGGCAAGCAAATAAAAGTATTATCATATTCTTAATAGATTTTCTACTAGAATTCGTCATATAATCCAACCTAGTTTTAACAAGTCAAGGAGTCTCATAATTATATGTTGTCTGCCTTTTAATTCCTCCCAAATTTTACCATCCACTCATGACAAATGCTGTTAATAATGCTAATTTATTTTAGGCGCATTCAAGAAGACATTTTCACCAAGCTCCTTCCTGATAATTCTTGGGGGATTGAATGTCGGGTGAATTTCCTGGCTATCTGCCAATGCATCTTTTTAAATTGTCAATACCATTAGATTTCATTTTTAAATTGTCAATGCCATTAGATTTCATTTTTGAATTGTTAATACTATTAGATTTCATACATTTGGAGCCAAAAAACATTTAGCAGTAAAAGAAAAGTTACTTTTATTATGAGACGCTATTTCTTCTACAAATTATTCACATTAATATACTCATCTTTATTGTTTTTATCATCATGTTAAGACTGGTACGTTTTCAAACCATTTTTAAAACAAAATCTCACCTTTGTTAGATTTACATGTGGGCAATAAAATTCTCTTAACACTATTTACATTGTTCAGACTGTTGTTTTAATCTTTCTTATCATATTCCTGAAATTTTGGCCATTGTATGCTACTGCTTTTTTCAGATGATAGGAATTTTTAGATTTTTCTAGTTCCCCATGCCATACCTATTCCAGATATTTCAGTTTAAGTTATTTCCCTTTAGTAACTCAACTTTCAAAGTTTTTCTTTACCTCTGCTGTGGCCAGGTATTGATCTCACAATTCTTTGGGTCAAGTCAGTGGATTACTTCTTTCTTTTTCTTTTATGTGCCATGTCCTTTCAGGATGTAGGTGATCATGGCTTTCTACATTTCCCTATCCCTGGTGGCTCTTAGCATGCTTTCTCCTGAAACACCACGCAACCCTCGTTCTGTCATCCACCTGATCAGATCCTTCAAATATGCTTTCCCCAGTCTCTTTTTCCCTCTATCTGGTCTGTTAGTATCAGGTTCTCCAAACCCTCTTTCCTCATTGCATGTCCCAGGAACTTTAGTTGTCTCTTTCTAATGCTCAGTATTAATTTCCTTTTCATTTCCATCCTTTCCAAAACCTTGTCATTGCTCACATGCTCGATCCATGATATCCACTGCATCCTTCTGTAGAACCACATTTCAGCTGCTTCAAGTTTTTCCTTCATCTTTGAAGATATTGTCCAACATTCACTGCCATATTGAAAAACTGACATCATTTAGCAATCCAGTGGATTACTACTATCAAGAATTTTATCCAATGGGCAAGTTGAATTACTAAGCATAATAACTGAATCCAGAACAATTTACTCCAGTGGATGAAAAATGTAAATAGTGTAAATAGTTACATTACAAATAGACAGAAACAAAATTCTCATAAACAGAATTAATCCAGTCTACAAACATTTAATTAAATATAATGAACAACAGCTACACAAATATTATGTATTAAAAAACACTATATGCATAATTTTGTATTTAATACTGTAAAATTTATCCGTAATTTTGAGATAAATTATTACTCCAAAAATTGTTTAGATTTTATACCATCAGAATATGGGCGATTATGATTCTCCACACTTTCCTAGCCTTTGTAGCTCTTAGCAATATTTGTCTTTTTACCACCCCTCTCACTTACTGCTTCCTCTGTCACAGTTGCCTTTAATATTTTTTTGAGCCCTTCAGATTTCTTCTTTTATGTGCTGTGTCCCTTCAAGGCGTAGGCAATCAAGGCCCTCCACATCTTCTTGTCCCTTGTAGCACTTAATCAATTTTGTCTTTTTATTTCTCCCAAACACTGCTCAGCTATTTATCAGCTCAAGCCCATCAAGTATGTCATGTGCTGTTTTCCCTGTTCCTCTTTCCCTACATCTATCCTGTGAACATCAGATTCTCCAGGCCCTTCTTCTTCATTATGTGTCCCAGAAACTTCAGTTGCATTTTCCTGATGTAAAGTAGAAGTTTCCTTTTGTTTTCCATTCTCTCCAAAACCTTGTCACTGCTCACATGTTCAGTCCATGGTATCCTCAGCATCCTTTTGCAGAATCGCATTTCTGTTGATTCAGATCTCTCCTTCATCTTTGAGGAGATTGTCTAGCATTCACTGCCATATAGGAGAACATATATCACATAACAGTTCAATATTATTTTCTTTGTTTCCAACAAAAATTTCCTGTTTCTCAATACTCTGCTTAGCTTTTGGAATGTGTTCTTAGCCATCCCAATACACCTTTAAATCTCAGTATTGCACTTTCTGTCCTCTGTGAGAACACTTCCAAGGAATTTAAGTTTTTGTACCTGATCTCATTAAAGTGTACTATTGGGAAGCAACCTTGCATATTAAATATAGAATTTGTTTTATGAGTAGCAGCATATTTGAAATGAGAATATTTTTTAAAGAATGAACACCTGTTAAGTGTCTTTTAACAACAATTACAATTAATTCTTCCTTTTCTGTTATTTTAGTATCTGGTTCTTCATGGCTTTACACAATTTTCTGTCATTTGTCGCTCTTAGTAAAATTTGCTTTTTTTTTCTCCCCTAATCCCTGCTCTGCTAAACAAGCTGGTTAGGTAGGTTATTTGCTGCTTTCCTCTGCTCCTATTGCCTTCAGTGTATCCTGTGAATGTCAAATTCCCCAAAACCTCTTTGCCATAAATGATCTCTTTTTTTTTCTTTTATTTTTTCTTTAGATTTTTAATTTTCATTTTAAGTTTTTATTTTATATGTGAGGAGATTGACCAACATTCACTGCCATATAAGAAGACTGGCATTACATCACACTTCAGTGTGCTTTTCTTCATTTGTAATGAAACTTTCATGTTTCTTAATACATTGCTTAGATTTTAGAAAGCATATTTTGCTATTCCAATGCATCTTTAGATTTCAGCATCACACTTTCAATCCTTCATTAAAATACTTCCCAGATATTTAAATTGTTGTACTAGTTAGATTTTGGTATCCACCCCAGCCCCAAATTTGGAATATTACCTGCTGAGCTGTCCCTTTTGCTAGCAACCATACATTCTGTTTTTTTGCAACTGATGTTTAATCCTTTCTTCTTCCTTTCATTCACTACCTTCTGGAGGAGTTCTTGAGGTTTCCTTTCTATGTCTGCTATCAATACTGCATCATTTGCATATCATCTTAAGTTGTTATGATTGTGGTCAATATTATTCACTAACTGTCATCTTGCACAAAAACATAACATTATCAGATGAGTTATTTTATTTGTGGCATTAAAATGATGACTTCCTAAGACATATTATCTCATCTTTAGTGGGGGAACAGGTTGACTTCTCACGAATATTAAACCATCCATAAAAGACTATGTAGATAAGTCTTTGCTGAAGAAACTATTATCTTTACTCTTCTTAAGAATCCAAAGTTGTATAAAAGGGGGTTAAAATAAAATATTACAATAGAAAATAATAGTTTTTAAATTTTTTAAAAATAAATTTGCATAATACTTTTTTTTTGTTACTCGGTGACAGTTATCAGTAATAATTGTTTCACGATATAAAAACAACAACAATAAACAGTTGTGTTAGATACTGAAATAAAATAAAGAAACATTTAGGTTATATTTTATCATTGTATGAAATAAATATGATAAGAATTTGGTGCTCTCAGAGATAAGACAAAAGCAGTGCCAGATCAAGGAACACCATATTTATAATTAGGATGCTCTTCAAAAGGGCAATACAAATGAAGAAGGACTTGTACCTATGTTTTATCAATTTTACAAAAGCGTTCAACAAAATACGCCACAAAAAATTGATGGAGATGCCTAGCAGCCTCAACATATTTGAGAAAGATATAAGAGTAATCAAGAATCTATACTGGCAGCAAACTGCCTGCATACGGACAGGTAACGAATTCAGCAGATATACAAAGATAGAAAGGGCATAAGACAAAGATGTGTCTTTTCACCAGATCTATTCAACTTGTACAGTGAGACTATTCTGAAGATCCAAGATGTTATGCCAGGATTTGTCATCAGAGGCCAAAATTTGAACAACATAAGGTATGCAGATGAAACAGTGCAGATAGCAAACACTGAAAGGAAAACTACAAGACCTCCTACAGAAGGTAGCTGAAGAGAATGACAAGAAAGGACTACAAATAAACTGTAAGAAAAGTGAATGCATGGTCATCAGTAAAAAGAGCAGCCCAAAATGCCAAATATAGGTGGGAGATACTAAAATCAAGCAAGTACAAAAATTTAAATACCTGGGAAGTGTTCTAGCAGAAAATGAAAAGTGTGACACAGAGATCCGAAGGTGAATTGGCATGGCAAAGGACATATTCCAGAAGTTGAGTAGAGTACGAAGAGACAGGAAAATTTTGCTAGAAACAAAGAAAAGAGTACTGATTGCTATGTGATGTCAGTTCCTCAATATGGCAGTGAATGCTGGACAATAACATCAAAGATGAAGGAAAAACTTGAAGCAGCTGAATTGTGGTTCTACAGAAGGATGCTGTGGATATCATGGATCGAGCATGTGAGCAATGACAAGGTTTTGGAAAGGATGGAAATGAAAAGGAAATTAATACTGAGCATCAGAGGAGACAGCTAAAGTTCCTGTGACATGCAATGAGGAAGGAGGGCTTGGAGAACCTGATACTAACAGACCAGATAGAGTGAAAAAGAGACAGGAGAAAGCAGTGGATAACATATTTGAAGGGCCTGAGCAGATGATCACAGAATGGGGGTTGTCTGGTGTAACAGGAGAAAGTGTGTTAAGAGCTACCAGGGATTGGGAGATGTAGAAAGCCATGATTGCCTATATCTTAAAAGAACAAGGCACATAGAAAAAGAATAAAGTTCGTTGTGGTTGCAGTAAATTCATTGTGACATATGTACAACAGTTTTACTTTTGCAGTATTAATATGACATTTTCTGTTTTGTTGATTATTAAAAAAAACAAAAATAAAGATATTTGATAATAACTTTGAGAACAAATGAACCAATGGATAATTTATTTTTCCTTTTCTTTCCTATCTCAGAGTCTTTCTTTTTATTAAGTAAAAGGAAAGAAAATGTTAAAACTCTTCCGCTATCTTCTGTAATATCTTTACAATAACCAAAATCAAGTAAAATTCATAGTTTGAATAGACTTGAACCTCAATTTGAGCAATCATTTGTGATTCTGTGTGGGAGGTTGAAAATCATGTTGAACTGATAATTCTGTTTTAAATATTTGTCAGAATTAAATGCACATGATGTCTGTACATAATCCCAAGAAGATTACTCTAAGTAGAAGAAACCAATTTTATTTGCTATTTTTGGTTATTTACAGTTCAGAAAGCCAAATAAATCTCAGTTTTGAAAATATAAAAAGATTGTTCAACAGAAGTTGTGACCATTGCAAACTAAACATCTTAAATTTATCTCATGCAAAAGAGAACCTGATATAGGCTACATCTTATCCAAGTGTAACCTTTAAGAGAAAGGTTTAAATTTGCATTTCTTTTTGTTCTCCAGAAAAAGCCCAAAAGCTGACCACAATGTTTGTACTATAGAAATCACCTGCTTGAGTAATATGATATATGATAGAAGCATGTAACTTAAAACTCCTCCTCCTCATGTTAGTGTATGTGTCTACATACATGTATGCATAAACAGAAACACACACACACATATATATATATATATATATATATATATATATATATATAAAAGAAAGAGACAACAGATATTTTTATGATTTTATGTGTAGGGGAGGCAATCTTACTTTTATTTTGTTATGTTTTTTTAGTAGATTTAGGCACTTCTCTATAGATACCTTTGTGTATAGAGATTTTATGTCTAAACTAGCAATATATTTGTTTTTGGTGTTTATGTTTTTTAATTTGTTTAAGAGATCACATGAACTTTTTATACATTCTGGACTAATTATGCCGAGGAGTGGGGGGTTAGGATTTTGTTTAGTGTGCCAGCTAATTTAAATGGGGTGCTGTCTATCCCTGATATTAGAGGTCACATATTTTTGGAAAATGTACTTTGATCAGACAAAACAAAAATTGAACTTTTTGGCAGAAATGCTGTGGTAAAATCTGGAGAAAGAAGGGTATTGAATATTTACTGAAGAATACAGTAAAATTTAGAGGCAGATCAATCATGATCTGGGGTTGCTTTAGTACCCAATGTGTAGGGAACATTGAAATAATAGAAGGGAAGTTGAATGAAGCATATTTTAAAGATATTTTGGAGAGAAATTAACATCAGAGTGCATGTTTGCTGGGCTTGAAATCAAGTTGGGTCTTTCAACAAGACAATTATACTAAACATACTGCAAAGCATACAAAACATGGTTAAGTTCAAATAGAATAGATGTTCTAAAATAGCTAAGTCAATCTCTAGATCTCAATCTGATTGAAAATATATAGAGAGAGCTGAAACTGAGAATTCAAAGAAGGAAGCCAAATAACTTGCATGAACTAAAGGAATTTTGTCTTGAAGAATGGAAAAATATTAACCAAAATACATGCAAGAAATCTGTAGGGAACTACTTTAAATGCCAACATGCTGTAATTAGCAATCATGGTTATACTATAAAATATTAAGAGATGGTTTAATAAATGTATTGTAAACTTTTGCCTTATTAAATATTGGTTTTTCTTTGTGAGATGTTATTATTGATTATTTTTTAAAATCTGATTAAAATTGATTGTTTGGTTTAAATATATGTATTATTAGCAGTAAAAGTTTCATTCATTTAACTGTTAGAACTACCTAAATAAACATTTTTTGTAATGTGTTGTAAACATTTGTTTGGCACTGCATATATATATATATATGAAAGGTACAAGTTTGAGAAATCAGTATTGCTTGGCAATTTCATGCCCTAAATGATCAACAGACTATACATTTATTTGTCAACACCCAATATATTTACACAGACTATACCCTTGATTTGGGCATTGATTTCCATATAAAAAAAAGCAAATTAAGACACATACACACAAAGCAAATAAATTAAATTATACATACATACATACATACATACATACATATATATATATATATATATATAGTCATCCGCAGACAGATCTGTTTCGCTGTATCACAGCTCGTCAGTACGGTTAAACTCCGATTACTTTTAACCCAGGATTGTAACTCGACTGAATCGGCGTCAGTTGGCAATTCTACCTCTGGGCTATGGGCGCTTGGTAGAAGAAGGTAGACTTTTAGCATGTACATTATCATTATACACACCCAATAGCCAGAGTGCTCTAATTCATTACAGGATGAGCGAAGCGTACATGCCAGAATAGCTACTGTTTATCAAAGTCTACCATTCTTCCAGAGTGCTCAATCAGGTATGAGAGCGTATATATATATGCATGTTGCAATGGATAATTTGTCGTCTAACTTATTCAAAAATAAAAATAACACTGACACCTCATTTTTGCAGATATATTTACTAAAATTACACACTAATATCTTTTAAAAACTAAAGAGTAAATTTGTTCAATAAAATCACCATTGGCTTCAACCACACCTTTAGAATATCCTAATTCTCTTATAGACAGTCCCCTTGTTTATGTTGGTGAATGCTGGCTTGTCTTCAGTTCATTTTTGGTGTTATAAGAAGTTTTGTTTGGTCTTTTACTCAACTGCCTCCACCCATAATAATCAAGGGATTTGCACCCTGGGGAGTTAGGTGGCCAGATATAAGGAGTTATGTCAGAAATTGTCTGACAGCTTGTGTAGCATGGTGCACCATTTTTTTTATTTATTGAACAGTTTGTAAATAAAAATAGGGCATCTATTTTTATAAATGACCACTACAATAATCTTTGAATTAATAAGTATGTTGGATTAAAAATAAATTCATTAGTTCTTTAATATCTATCTATCTATCTATCTATCTATCTATCTATATATATATATATATATATATATATTCGTGCCTGGGTTGTGTAGCCTGAATTCTGTACCAATCGGAGTCTAACCATACTGATGAGCTGTGATACAGAGAAACAGATCTGTCTGCGGATGACAATAATATATATATATATATATATATATATATATATATATATATGTAAATAAGGAATTAGTTTTTGGCCATAATTAAATTAGACCAATACTCAGTTATATTAAAAAGTGTTCAATATATTTATATTTTAGGACTTTTTAATATTTTTCATGTGGAAATGAGTTATTTCTGCAACCTAGGTTTCACCATTTTGGTATCTTCAGGTGATTTATAATGACTGACTTTCCAACATTTTTCAAACATACAAACAGGGATTTTTTTACAAACATGTGCCTGGAATTTTTAAAAAACTGAAAATTTTTAAACTTAGGGAGGAGTTTCTTAAGGATTTTAAAACACTTTCATTGTATGAACCTAATATGTATTTATAGGTGTGATTACATCTGGAAATTATTTCTGATCTTTCATTCAGTATGTTTTTTGTTCTGGAAACAACATAATCGCTAATTTTTCTTCTTGGCACAATCTGCAGACATCACCACCATTGTACTGTTTGGCTTATTTTGCTATACTTCAAGTTATATGATGGTCTTTCTGTTTTTTATTTTTAATTTCCATACATGACTAGACAGTTTGGTACAATTTGTAAGATTTCCAGTTTGTATGTATTGTGAAATTGGCCATGCAGGAAAAATTTTACATTCATTGACTGATCAGTATTGCTGTTGGTTGAAATTTATAAAATGTTTTTTCTTAGAATAGTTTTTCAGAAAAGATCACCTTTATACTCTTTCTAGTATTGAAGGGAGTTTCTTTTCTGATTGTTTATGTAAGTTAGTGCAGAAAGTCAACATTTAATTATATAATTGTTTTCCCTTCTGAATTATATGTGTTATCCATTTTAGTTGTTGTTGCTATTGGAAGTCTTCAAGTAATGTGGCTTTTGTTATTTTGTAAAGTGCTTTGTGATTCTGTAGCACCAGTCTATAGGATGTGATAAAGGATTGTCTTCTTTCAAACTTTATGGATTAATTCACGTGAAGCCATTTTTAATCAAGGAAACAGCTGAATATAGATGACAGTTTAGACATTTGTGAATGAGTTGGATGCCATGCATATGATTATAGAATTAAGAACATGACTTAATTTCTCAGGTTAATACTTTGATTTTGTAGCATCCTATGGTTTTGAACAAAAGAACCCCTAGCAGAACTTATCCTGTGTTCACTTCTCTTATCTGCAATACTAATTTTGTTAAAACTGATCCTCATAAATGAATAGATAATGTATGAAATCCTGAGATACAATTAATTCTAACTTTGTTAAAACTGATCCTCATAAATGAATAGATAATGTATGAAATCCTGAGATACAATTAATTCTAACTAATATATTTACCTTTTTTGTTTTTAGCCTACTTCAGGTGAGGAATAGTTCAGGCATTCTGTCTTTATAGAGATTTTTTATTTTTATGAGTGGTTCTAGTTCAAGAATTTGAGGGATTAAAACTGACTTCTCAATTGTATTTATCTACAAAAAATCTTTGGTAACCAGAATGGAAAGCACATAAAAAAATGGGGGAATATTGAGTTTGAATAATTCATGGAATTTTGCACAAGACAGTTGATTTTATATTTTCTAGTTTTCAAACTAGTTTTTTCTTTTCATTCACAAGGGTAATTTGCTTTATAAAGCCTACCTACCTAGTACCATCCTTGAATCTTAGAGTTTTTATCTTTTGACCAGGGAACTAGTGTTTTGCTTCTTAAAAGTGTGTAATTTATCATGATATTATTACGGTCAGGTTGAACATGGAAAATATATGGATATGAGTTTGAATAATTCATGGAATTTTGCACAAGACACTGGTGGTTTCTTCGTTTCTATTTTTTAAATGTTAGGTTGATACATTCATCATTCAGATTGGTTTCTAAAAATGGAAATTACTTATAATAGATACAGATTAAAATAAATGCATGGATGTTTAAAATTACTCACACACACACACACACACCTTCAAATTACTCACACACACACATATATTCATTTATATATATATATATATATATATATATATAGTCAATTTAATACTGACACTCCTGACCTGAAAAATTTTCGCTTGCAGGTGGGATTCTGATTTGTTTGTTGATTTTAATTCAATCATAGAACACTCTATCTGAGGCACCAAGTACTTTATTTGACTATATTTTATGCTTTTTATGTTTTATGACAAACAACTTCAGGCATATAAAATATTAAATATATATACATATAAGTACATAAATATAAACAGTTGTGAACAGAATTATTTCCATATTTTCTAAGGAAATGTGAATATTTCAAAGTACTTACTGAATTTACCATAAATAGTTGATTCTGTGTTTAGTTCTGAATAATTCAAGAAATTTTTACAAGTTCTGATCAGTTATATTTATAGATTTTTTTTTTAAATTGGTGCAATTCAAAATTATTCACCTGCAATAGACATTATAAAAATTATGAAATAATATTGCTCTATGGCAATTGAAATGTTTTTTTTTATTAATTTGAAATTTAATACAAATATTCTTTTAAAATCAAATAGTATTGACCTGATTCTGTACCATTGTAAAAGGTAATGAAGATGCCAATATGTGAATGTCATATACCATGATAACTTATTGATTCTCAAATATGACTGAACTTAACAAGAAACTCCAAATGAAGACAGTTGATACATACAAACAAAGTGGTGGATATAAAACAATTTCAAACCATTTAAATGTTTCTAAATCAACAATTCATAGCATCACAAAGTACAATGAGTCTCAGTGGGTGAAGAATAAATTAAGACTGCCAGAAAATGGTTAATTTCCATAACAATGGAAAGGAAAGTTGTTAGAAACATCTCAAAAAAATCTTGTTGGCATTTAGATTGATATGCCATAAAAGATACCAAACCAGACCTAGTAAAAAAAGTTAGTTGCATATTACCCACAACTGGTCAGAAAAAAAACTAATTCTATGGATAATTAAGTACTCACAATGCAACCTTTCATTTCCAATTTTGGATAAAGTTAAGCTTATTATACAATGATTCAGTCACTGTTATATATATATATATATATATATATATATATACATTATTTTAATAAAATAACTAGAATAGCTTACAGTATGAACTTTTTTGTTCACTGGCATGTATAATTTTTGGCTCTGTTAAAAACAAACAACAAACAAAAGATTACATAACTGTTCCATAATATTGTTCCTTCTATTTGGTAATGAATGTTGTGGACAGTCACCCCACATATATATATATATATATATATATGATTTTTTACATATAAAATTTCAAAAATTACATATATCAGATGATCATTTCTGCAAAATAAATTCACATCATCAGCAATCTTTTTTATTATAGAAAAATTCAAAAGTTTTCAGAGATAGTGAGTGGGTAAAATCACTGGAAGTCTACATCAGGGAGAGGTAGAAGGAAAAGAAATAGGTAACAATAAGCGAGAGAAAAAAGGAAAGGAGGAAAGAAATAGAATGAAAGGAAAAGAAATAAGAGAAAAAGTGGGAGGGAAAGTGAAAAAAAGGAAGAGAAAAGTAAGCTAGAATGCAGCCATACCAAATACTATTTCAAAGGATGAAAAGAGAGAGGGAAGCATAAAAAGTAGCAATTCAACTTGATCTGTGAAAGAGACATTTAGGACATCAAGAATAGATGGATTTATATTTAATCCAACACCTTTTATATATGTATTTATATTTTAACAGATTTTTATCCAGTATTTTTCTTGATTTTGTTTTATATTCTCAAAAAGTTAAATTAATAACAACCTGCCTAAATTGAAAAGTTCTATTAAAGAAAGATTGTATTTTGAACAGGAATCAAACTTATATCCACTTTTTCCATTAGGAAATCAAATATGTCTGCCCACCAAAAATAATGTTCATCATAATAATAAATATTAGTGTGTGTGTGTACTTAGACTTGGGAAAAATGTGCAAATAGACATCTGTATATCCCTGAAACCACTTACAGCAGCTTTTGTTATTTACTATTAATGATATAGTTTTGGAATCTATAGCTAGTTTGTTCCTCACTGGGTTCTTAATAAACATAGCCTTCTGATTAAGCAGGCTTTTTCCAACAAAAATCTTCTTTTCTTAACTTTTTTATCCAGAAGCAGTAACTAAGAAACAGATTTTTCTCTTGCAATTTCTGCCAATGCCCAGACTTGAGAACTGAAACATTTATTCATATAAGAATTTTAGCAACACTGAATTACTGCCTTCACCTGTTTTATTAGAAAGTTTTATTACAAACTCAATGTAGGAAAATTGTTTTAAATAGACGAATGGTAGAAGCAACCATATTTATTTTAAGGATAAGATGAATTGCTCTACAACTGTCTTAATTTTGCTTGCATTCACTTGTTAATAACAGTATTTGAAAACATTAATGCTCAGATAAGAATATGCTACTGGTACATGAATAAATTATAGCATTTGTTTGGGTTATGATGTTTCACAAAATTGACTGTATAATGGAGACTATACATGAGTGAATAGATAAATATGTACAATATTGTGCATTCACTCTCTCTCTCTCTCTCTCTATATATATATATATATATATATATATATATATATATTGTGTATTTGAGTAGTAATCCCTCTTTTATACAAGTTTCATTAAATATGACAATAAATGGTAAGTAAATAATATAATATATATATATATGGTAAGTATATAATACAATTTACAGAACTTTTATTCTGGCCTGTTTTGCTAATTCAACAGTATCATCAGATAAATGAATTTAATTTCAATCATTTCTCCATTGGCAAACAGATATGATCCATGTTAATTGTAAGAATGCTGGAGTTTTCAAATTTTTTTCTGTGATTGGTCTTCTAATTAAAAACACTTTGATCTAGAAAATGCCATTGAAAGTGCCATGATCTATGAATGCCCTGTGGTTAATATACAACCAGGCTTCTACAGCCTGGTTGTATATTTTACAACCAGGCTGTAGAAGCCTGGTTGTAAAAAGCCTTCTTTCAGTAAATTCTCGACAAAATCCAGAGCAGGATCTGCAATGTAATCAATCCCAATTTAGCAGCTCAACTTCAGTCACTTTCTCACCAACATGATGCAGCATACCTCTGTCTTTTCTAAAAATATTTTCATTGCTTCTGCTTTGACAAGTTTCTTTTCCTAGGGCTCTGACCACATGAATTTACTCATGCTACTAGATTGGCAACTAGGTACCACCCTTTTAATGTCAAAATAGTCAAATGTGACCACCACTTCTACTCATCAGTTTCTTTTCTCACACTTCCCACCTGTGGAACTCACTTCCATACACTTGATAACATGATAGCTACAATCTCCAAAAGTTTAAGTGTAATGTCAATTGAAATATTCTATCCCCTTCATTCCCATCTTTCTTTTATTTTTTCCTTGACATCCCCTGTAACTTGTTCTTTTTTTTCTTTTTCTCTCATTGTTACCCCCTGCACATCAGTAGCAGTACTGCCTTGCATGGAGCAAAACAATTGTTAAAAATTAAATAAGTAAAATCTAATTAAAAAAAGAAAGAATACATCACATCTCTCTCTTTATATATATATATATATATATATATATATATATATATATATATATACAATTGTTTAACAGATGAAAGTCTGACACAGAAATCTGAAGCATTGGAATATTAAAAGTGCCTTCCAAAACTAAGTAAAGTATTAAAAAACAAAAAATTCATTAGAAACAAAAGAAAGCATACTGAACTGTTACAAATACATCAGTCCTCCTATATTGCAGTGAATGCTGGACAATCTCTGCAGATGAAAGAGAGAATAGAAGCAACAGAAATATGATTCAATGTGGCCTGAACATGTGAACAAAAACAAAATTCTAGAAACAATGGAAACAAAAAGGACACTTATACTGAACATTAGGAAAAGAAAGTTGAAATATCTAGAGTACATAAGGAGGAAAGAGGGCTTAGAAAATTTGATACTCACATGACCAATTGAAAGAAAGGTGATAGAGAAAAATGACATGTAATCTACCTGGTGAGCTTGAATGGATAGTGAAGTAGGCTTTAGGAAAGACAACAAAAAACAAAACTTATTAAGAGCTACAAAATGTAGAAAATTATCGAGAGCCATGATCACTAATGTTCTAAAAGGACATGGCACATAGAAGAAGATTAATCTTAATTTTAAAATGTAAGTATGATGAAATACCAATACAAATTTTAACTGCTTCAATACACCATTACACTTAACTAGTATATATATTTTGTATAGATGTATATATATATATGTGTGTGTGTGTGTGTGTGTGTGTGTGTGTGTGTGTGTGTGTGTGTGTGTGTGTGTTTATATGGTAATTTCTATAAATATTTACTCAAGATAAACAGCATACAAAAATCTAATACACATGTTTATTTGCTGTTGATATGATAGTTTATTTATTATTTCTCATGTATATATTTATGTGGTGGGGTATGACAAAGAAAAAAAGTAACGTTTTTTTCTTCCCACAAATGTATATACAGAAGTTTTATGTATTTTCCACCAGTATCATAGTCATTATTTGACCACAGGGAGACACCAGGATTTTGAACACGGATTCATCAAATGAAGCACACATTCTCCCCACTTGGAATATTAATAGACCTTCCTATCTTCATATCTCCTATTCCACGATTTTTCCTTGTGCCATATTAAACCAAGTTTAGCAAATATCACAAAAATATGTCTATAGAATTAAAACACATATATATATATATATTGCTATAATTATGATATATATATATTAATATTTTATATTATATTGCTATAAATATGATATATATATATATATATATTATATTGCTATAATTATTATATATATAAATATATATATATTTATGTATATATATATATACACAGAGTGCAATAGATTAACTGTCATCTAAATCATAATAGCAGTGACAAATAGATACATTTACCAAATTACACAAAAATATCTCAAACTAATGAAGACTAAATCGATTCAATAATTGGCTTCAACCACAGCATCCAAAACAATTTCAGAATTTCCTGTGCCTCCTCTGGTTAACTCTCACAACAGACCTCAAGTGGAATAACTATATAGAATCCATAGCCAAATCCACCGCTAAGAAAATCAGTTTTCTGTGTAGGGCCAGGAAGTTTTTTCCGTCTGAAACAATCCTGCACATATATAAATCTACCATCCACCCATGCATTGAATACTGCTGCCATATCTGGTCTGGTATTCCTGCTATCCACCTTGGGGTCCTTGACAAAATCCAACAGAGAATATGTAATGTGTTCAATCCTGACTTGGCAGCTCAGTCATTTTCTCTTTCCTGTGTCTCTTCTACAAATACTTTCACGGCTTCTGCTCTGATGAACTTAGCTCACTGGTGCACCCTATATATAAATTTACTCAAGCCACAATTTTAGCAACTAGGTCCCACCCTTTTACTGTGAAACCAATAAAATGTAAACACAAAGTCTACTTCATCAGCTTCTTTTCTTGCACTTTCCGCCTGTGGAATTCCCTTCCATTTACTTGCTTCCTTGACAGCTACAATGTCCAAAGATTTAAATGTAAAGTCAATAGTCATCTCTTATCTCACTAACCTGCATCCTCTCTCTCATGCTCCCTTCTCCGTTGACTTCACTCTCATCAATATTCTCATCCTTCTCTTACCCACTTCCTGACACTCCCTATAACCTCTCACTCTTTCTCATAACTTTCCTCCTATGTAACCCCTGCAAAACAGTTGCAGTAAAATGCCTTGCTTGGGGCAATATGATTATTAAAAAAAAGTAACTTTTCTGGATGTTCTCCTTGTTTAAGTTGGTCATTGCTGACATAATCCTTGTTTTCAGTTCATCTTTTGTATTGCAAGGAATTTTTGATTTCTAATTCAACTGTTCCTGACACATAATAACCAAGGGGGTTGCACTCTGGGGAGTTAGGTGGAAAGTTATAAGGGGTGACAAAATCACAGAAATTGTTTGACAGCCATGATTGGTTCTTCTGCATGTGTAGCGTGATGCAGATTCCTGTTGCCAGACATAGGATCTTGCAGCAGCCACCCTCTTGGCCCAGGGCAGCACTACCTCCTCAAAGAACTTTATGTCAGCCAACAATGGAATATAATGATGATGATCCTAATATTCATATCCATTAAATATATGCATAAATATACAGCAATATAAAATATAGATGAATTCATACATACACAACCAAAATATACAGAATGAATATATCCATGTGCACACACACACACACACACACACACACACACACACACACACATATATATTGATTGTTTAATTACTTAGTTTCTGGTCATAATAGGGTTAGACCAGTGCACATTTGTATTAAAAATTGTTCAATACAATTATATTATAGTACTTTTGAATACTTTCTATTTGTAAACAAGTTATTACATGACCTAGGTTTCTACCATATGTGGTGTCTTCAGGCAATTTGCAATAACTGATTTTACCGTTTACCATTTTTTTAAGAATGCACACGTAACGGTGTATTTTTTAACGCTCACATGGCAGGGAATTTTTGAACGTGCAATTTTTAAAATTACAAGGAATTATGGCATTTTCATCCATGGTTGTATGAACCTAAGAGTTATTTTTTAGTATGGTTACACTTAGTCATAATTTGCGTTCTTTCATTCAACAGATCACTTTTGTTTGGGAATAGCATAATCTCTAACTATTCTTCTTAGCACAGTCTACATATTTTGCCACGGTTGTAAGGCTTAGCTGTCTTTTTGTTTTCTATTTTGAATGTAGACCTGTGATTGATATATATATATATATATATATATATATATATATATATATATACAAATGAATAAAGAACGAAGAAGATATTTGCAATGTTCAAGACATTAATTTAAAATCGTGCTCAATATAAAAATAGAGCAATTATAAATTATACTTTAGAACATGTACAAACTACAATCTACAGTTTGAATTTTTGATTATTACATTTTAGAGGAAAGTTTAAAGTGTTCTATATATTTTGAATGTATAAGCAAATTATGGACCAGGGTAAATCATCTTATTTTGTTAATAGAATATGCAATTTTTGTGGGATACATATATAAGCATATACGTAACAGGAAGAAAAAAATTGTGACTTTTATTACATCTGCAGCTGAAACTGTAGAAGTACAAAGATTAAGATTTTTTATTTCTCACATTTAAAATAATGTTTAAATTGTTCTGCATCTTCTTTTTTTTGTAAGTACATTGATACATGCCCATCCCCACCTGCATATATATGTATATCAAATAGAATTAAATAAAATAAATCTATTTTCTTCTGTCAGTTGAATATATATATATATGGGTGTGTTTTCATGTGTGTGTTGTATATATATATATATATATATATATTTAAGCAAGTTGTGTTAAATGTTAGAGACAACATAGTCTTATATATTTTCTTTTGAATGTTTCATATTTCCTGATTAGACTTTTTATTTCGGAATTATATTTGTATAAAAATTGTCCCAAAGTTGTCCTAGTACTTACGAATGTCATCATTCATCATCAGAGACTATATTACAGTTTATGAAGAATTCTTCATAACGTTTATTCATTTTCTTTTAAAATGTTGTAACACTTTTCTGCTACAAAGCAATATTTGATTTTTAAACTTTGTTCTTATAGCCGCCTTGTTTGTTTATATATATATATATATATATTGTGATGGATAAACTTTTGGCATTTTATATTTTTAAATTTGCATATATGTGTTCCTTGTTTTTGATTTTGTTGACTGCACAGTATCATAAGGTCAGCTGGCCACCTTCTGTGAGAAAAAGAGCACCCTGAGGTAATTCACCTGACCAGAAATTTGAAAACAGCATACTGTGATGTTTGCTATTCATGTTGGAAGCTCCAATACAAACATTTCAAAGTATTTGGGTGTCATTCTCAGAACAGTGCAGAAGATTTGGAAAAAGATGGATGAATCTAATGGTAATTGTGAAGGTGTTTGGAGTGAGCACTAGTGATGGTGACATTGTACCGCCATTCATCTTCACACAGGGTTTCAGACTCAACACAGAGGCCTACACCAAGTGCCCTGAGAATGTAGTGCTGCTCTAAGCCAAGAGAGTGGCTGCTGGAAGACCCTATGTCTAGCAATAGGACTTTGCACCATGCTATGCAAGCAGGAGAACCTGATCATGGCTATCAGAAAGTTTGGCAACTACAACACCCCTTGCACCTGGACATCTAACTTTCCAGAGTGTACCCACCTTTTATTAAATGTGGCACACGATTGAGACCAAGCAAACTCCTTGTAACACCAAAGATGAACCTAAAGGGAAGGATTATGGCAGCATTCACAAACTTAAACAATCAAAGAGACTGTACAAAAGAGATGCAGAAGATTCTGAAATTGTCTGAAGATTGTGCTTGAAGCCAATGGTGATTTTATTGTAAAAATTTACTCTTTAGTATTTCAAGACATTTTTATATATTTTCATAAATATATTTGTGAAAATGAGATGTCTATTATTTTCGTTTTTGTATAATTTAGATGACAATTTATCCATCTCATCCTATATATATATATATATATATATATATTGAATGGAGAGGAATTAATAGATATTTAATCTTAGAATAAATTTTAGCTCTGGTATTTTATATTTAGCACAGTTTTATTATTCCCACCATTACTGATGGTGCGTTACTCTCTCTCTCTCTCTCTATATATATATATATATATAAATTTATATATGTTTGTTAGTGGCTTGGCACTTAAATACAACTCAGTTCATTTGCATAGGATATCACAACAGGGTGTATCAAAAATACTTTTACAAATTTTGGGGGCAGGTTCTTCATATAAAAACAAGGACAAAAGTCAATACAAAAATATGCCCACAAATCTTTCATTTTTGAGCTTTTAAATTTAAAGCAATTTTACATTAGATAGCACTGTATTTTCATGTAGACTAGATTACATTTATCATTTATGTAGATGTGTGGCTCCTCTGTTTTCAACATTTATTGTGTGTAGTTGTGTGTTAATTGAGAAATATTTAATTCAACAATAGCAGGATATTCATATCATGAGTAGGTTGATATGATTTTTACATATATACTAATGGACATCAGATTGCATTTTCAGAGAGAAGGCAGCCAAGTCATACAGCCTTTGCTGCTATTTATCATTAGGTTGTTGAAACAGGATTCATGGCACCACAAACTATGGGTCAGGGCAGATCGAGATCCACTCATATACCTGATCATGTAGAACACATTCTACAGGCTGACAGAAATAGTCCAGATATCAGCACATAGCAAGTGGCTTTAGCATAATGTACATCTAATAGAATAGCATAGAGGACACTTCAAGAGCAGCTCCTGTATCCGTATCATTTGTAACAGGTGAAGGGTCTTTCATCCTTTGATCACTCATCACAGAAGAATTTTTGCCGATAATTTATTGCACAAACTGCTGATCCATTGTTTCTCTCTTCAGCTTTGTTTATGGATAAGGTAACATTTGGAAGATATGGAATAACAAATTTACACAACCAACATTCATGGGTAGATCAAAACCTCCATGGTAGAATACAGGCTTGACACACACAATCAGTTTATAATTAATGTGTAAACTGGAATTGTAGATGATTGTCTGGTAGGCCCATATCAGCATGCTTTACATGGATAGTTAAGAAAGGACCAGGTCTATGGACTGCACCTTCCCCCAATCTTAATACATTGGATTTTTATCTGTGGAGCCACCTAAAACAATTGGTTCATACAGTAGACACTAATAATGCAGAAATGCTTCATTATGGAGGCCTGCAAAACCATTCAACACTGTGTGGGTATATTTGAAAGGGCGTGCCATTCACTGATCTGACAGGTGCAAGCATGTGTAGAAGCAAGCAGAGGACATTTTGAAAATTTAAGAGTTGCTGTATTAAACTACAATGGTGACCTTTTGTTTATATGAACATTTTACCTTGTTTTGGTGTTAGGAACCTACTGCCAATGTTTGTAAAATTATTTTTGGGTTGTATGTTGTATTGTACATTTAACAGCAGCTAACATAAACTTTAAACCCAATAACACAAAAAGGAAGGATTTGCAGAGATATGTTTATTTCCATGGTGTGAGGAACCTGCCCCCAAAGTTTGTGAAAGTATTATTTTTGATACACCCTGCATATATATAGAAATATATACAGTGAGAGTAAAATACATAAAACATAGTGGGATTATAAACATGTAGATAAATCCTTCATAAAATGCAGATATGCAAATTTAGCAACACTTACATAAACTGAATACAATTATTTAAACTCATCATATTCCAAATTGTATGTGTCAGAGAATGGCCAATCATAAATCAAACCTTTTAACTTCTCTGAAATGAGCCAATCATGGTCATTTTATTGCAACTTTGTCTTCAAAATGTTGGCAAAATTATTACCATTGTTGAGCAGGGTTATTCATGTCTGAAATTCTAAATCTGGCTTCCATGGCAATAAAAGAATGGAAAAAATAGCCGTCCACCTTTATTGTTGTGGACAGCAAACAGAATACTAATGGAGAGAATAATGATTGAGACTTTTATGCTTTGATGTGAAAGAACATAGAAACAATGACATTACTCAATTGTAGATTAGCAGCCACAAGGTGTGTAGTCCAATCTTTTGTGCTTGAAATTTAATATGCAATTGAAAAATTTACCTTTGAGTAGAGCAAATTCTAAATTATTAAAATAGCAATAAGTTAACTTTGTAACATATCTCCATCAAGCCCATATACTGAGTATTTTTATACAGTGAAAATTTCAGATGAAAATTCAGCTAATAGCTAAGCCAGTCTGCAGATTTATTGATTGCTCCTCATATTACAAAACAAATTTAAATTTATTCTAAGAATTGTTTTGACAATTAAATATTGTGTTGTTGATACCATTACACTACTGTTTTAGGCAATCAATTCTAACATCTTCTGTAAATGTTTAAAATTGAAATTGATGCAGGGCATCATTAAATAGGTTTTCTTTTTTCTTCTTTATGTGCCAGTCCTTTCAGAACATAAACAATCATGGCCCTCCACTTACCTCTATCCCTTGTTGCTCTTAACACTTTTCTTCCTGGTCAGTCAGTTAAGTGACATATGTGATACAGGCATTGGTGATCATGTCTCAAAAGAGACATGACTGACTGTGTAAAAGATATTCCTGCAATAGGTTGCCATAACTTTCTGTGGTAGGCTCATTGCCAACCAAAACTATAGAATCCAATCTGTTTTGCTATTTAACTCATAGCTGGAGAGAGAAGCAGCAAATTAATAACTTTCCCAGGGGTATCTACACATAAGTGAATGCAATTGAAATTGAATTCAAACTCAGCTCTTCAATGTATCTTTCTGAGCTGATATCCACTAAACCACAACACACATCTGACTTTTTATATGCAAAGGCAAATAAATTACCTGATACTTAGCTATTACTTAAATTTTGATTTCCAATTTTGACTGTTAAATATGATTAATTGACATTTCTCACTAAATTAAGTAAAGTAACAAGGAAGGAGATCATATTGAAAAGCAAATATCTGTTGCATAAAATACATGCATTTTTTTTTTTGTTAAACTGCATGAGAACTATAGTAGGTTATCCGTTCTAGTGAAATGTAGTTGTATGTTGAAACACATTAACTGAATTTGGCCTCGTTAGTAGATAGCCCACTATAAGGGGAGTATAAACAAAAAAATCAAATTGAGTATAGCAACAACATTTATATATACACAGATATCAATTAAGGTTTTTTACAAATAAAGTAATGTCTTTAGGATGGGTTCAAAGGACATTAAAATGTTCATACCAGTAAATGCTGAAAAGAGAGTTCATGCATATGTATGTGGGAGTGTTTGTCTGTTAGAAATGTCTTTGATGTCTCTGCTCCTTTGGTCTGGTAAGTAGCTCAGGGGACAGTGAAGAAGAAGGTGAGAGGGAAAGGTGAAGCAAGCATAGTGGATCACTTAATGAGGACAAGGGACGTGCTCATTATGCTCATACTTTCTCAACTGGTGAAGATTTCTGTGTCGGCTTTTTATTTCATCTTTGTGGGTCCCAGCAGGTCATTTGGGATTTCACATCCATATATTTAATTCTGGGCTTCCCACTGGATGATGAATAAAATTCACATAGGCTCGTAAAGAGGAATTTGATATTTATTAATTTTTGTTTTTTTGCCGGAACATATGCATGGAGCCGGGTGCGCAAAGACCAGTTTTGGTCATTTGCTTTCTGGATCCCTTAGGGCAAACATCTTGTCTCTCGCTTTGCTCGGTATCACCACAGAACTAATTCAATTTTGTATGTATATATATATATATATATATAGATACAGATATAGATATAGATATTATTATTATGATTAGGATAATAACATACTGCAACTCAAAAGCTTTCAAGTTTCAGTGTTCAATACACCATCATTAGATATTTCTTAATACTATAAACATTATAATGGGTGCATGGCTGTGTTCAAATCTCAAGTATAGAAGTAGAGATGATGAAAAGGTGAAAGTTAAAATCAATTTTTCGTCAATGTGATTTGTTTGTATTTTTAATGCTGTGAAAATAGAATCATATTTTCTACAAGCTAAAGAGATTTGCAGATTAAACTATATTTCTTTGCATTACATTTCTATTCCAATATTTTCTGGTTTACCTAAATTTCTTTTTTTAGTTTTGATGCAGTGATATAGGAAAATATGTGGCTGTTGATGACTGTAATCTGTGTTTTAATCAGTGCGTATAATATGATTTTATATCAATTCTTCTGATCAGACTAAATGGTTTTCCTAATCTCTAAATCACCAAATGAACACTCATGACTAATTTCAAAAATGTCATAAAATATATTTATTTAAGTCATTCACATGTTCAACTTTCCTGGCAACCAAAACAAGTTTTTTTTATGGAACACCTTTGGAATTACCTTGATCTTTTTCTCATGCGTATATATGCATGTAACATTGCAACCCTCACATGTAGAACATTTATTTCTAAGGCTAGTAATCAATAGTCAATATCAGAAAGAGGCTATGATTCAAATTCAAAATTTCATACTCACACAATTCCAAAACTCAAAAACAGTTCTGATCTACATTAATGATCTCCCTGATACCATAAGATCCCAAGTAAGTATGTACGCCGATAACACCACAATTTATTCTCGCCTCAATCAAAAATCTGGTGTGGGCAACAAAGCTAACCTTGCAGCCAAGCTTGGAAAGGACCTCCAATCCGTAGTGGACTGGGGTAAGAAATGGCTCGTAAATTTTAATGCTTCTAAAATGAAGCTACTATAAATTAATCATCATAGACAATCGCACCTACCTACTATTAGCATGGACCAGGCTTGCCTCCCAGAGAGTAAAACACTACGCCTCCTAGGTCTTACACTTTCAGCGGACCTCAAGTGGAATGACTATATCGAATCCATTGCTAAATCCGCTGCTATGAAAGTTGGTTCTCTGTGCAGGGCCCGGAGGTTTTTTCCATCTGAATCTATCCTGCACATTTATAAATCTACCATCTGTCCATGCATTGAATACTGTTACCATATCTGGTCGGGTGCCCCTGCTATTCGCCTTGGGCTTTTCGACAAGGTACAGCGAAGGGTCTGTAATGTGATCGATACCGACTTAGCAGACCGCCTGCAATCTCTCTCTCACCGGCGCGACGTGGCTTCCCTGTATCTCTTCTATAAATACTTTCACGGCTTCTGCTCCAATGAACTTAGATCACTGTTTCCCCCTAGATTCGAATTTGCACGAGATACTAGACTAGCAACTAGATCCCACCCTTTTACAGTGAAACCAATAAAATGCAACCATAACTTCTACTCCAACAGTTTCTTTTCTCGCACTTCCTGACTGTGGAATTCCCTTCCACATGACTGGCTACAATCTCCAGGAGTTTAAATGTAAGGTCAATAGACACCTCCTAACAAACTAACTCACTTCCATTCTTTCAAACACTCTTCCCACCCACCCAACTATCTATCACCCCACTTCTGACATTTCCTATATCAAACCACTCTTCCTATTTACCTTCCCCTATGTAGCCCCAAGCGCAATAGTGGTGGTGGAATGCCTTGCTTGGGGTGAAATGATTAAAAAAAAAATAACTTTATAGTTGCTTTATTTCAGGTAGAATTTGCAAAAAATAAAGTTAACAGATAGATATTTTCTTTCTGTTCTATTCAATAGAATGTTTGAAAAAAATATACTAAAAGTGCATTCCAGAAGCTTTGAGACTTATTTAGGACAGACATTTTTTAATTTCAAAGAAGTACAAAACTCTAATCTCCTTCAATGTAGTATCTCCTGGCCTCAGTGTGCTTGTTGTTGCACTTGTGAAGGATTGCTTGGATGTCATCTAAAATGAAAGTGTTCAGGACTCCTCTCACAGCCTCATTCATCTTCTCAATGTCTTCAAAATTGACTGCCACTGAGATTCTCTTTCAAAATTCACCTATGACCAAGTTCTGGACTTCAGTTTAAGATCCTCTGACTTCAGTGAACTTCTTGTAGCATTCTAGTTACCTCATGAAGGACCCCATGGAAGTCATCCAAAGCGGATTCTTCCAGAACCCTTGTTACAGCCTTCTCAATGTCTTCAACCAGTTGGCCCTGATGTTCATCAGCTTAAAAGACAAGGTGACAATTTCGATGCCCCTGTCTGTCAACACAAAACTTTTTTAGTGAGCTTTCAAATTGTTTTTATGTCCCAACTGCATTGTGATGAGCAGTCTTTAGTAGAGTGTGTTCAGAGAACTTTTCCAGTTAGCTCCCTTTCACTTGGAATAACAAAATTTGACAGGTCAGCTTATTAGATGCATAGTAATATTATACTAAAAATATAATAATCTAGTATAGTTATAAATGCTCCTCCTAAAAAAGTCTTAAAACTTCTGGAATGTCACATATATATGTGCATTTATATATATATAATTTCATATATATATATATATATATATATATATATATATATATATATACATCTAAACTTATTTATAAATGGAACTTTGTCTGTGTGTGTGTGTGTCCGTTACCTATAGACTCCGAAACAGCTGAACCGATTTTCTTGAAAATTTACACAGTTGTACTATAAGCATCTGTGAGTGTTCTTAGATAGGTTTTGTGTCCAGGTATCCCCGATAAATATCGAAAATTGATAATTGAAAAAATCGGGTTATAGAAGGAGTGGTCCAATTTTAATCAACAGTCATAGACAAAGACATAAGAAATGATATTCAGAAGTTTCAAGGTTGCAGTTCTTACAATAGTGCAGAAAATCGATAATATATATATATATACATAAATCGATACCAGGAAATCAAAATTTGACTTACATTCATTCATTTTTCTTTCAGTCTACGGTTTCGCTTTAACTGGAAATTTTTTAGTCTTTTGTGCCAATGTCCAAAGAGTCTGAGCTACAGAACGATGGATTAGTTTTAAAGCTTTCATTACACCCGAGCAATGCAGGGCTATACTGCTAGTATATATATGTATGTGTGTGTGTGTGTGTGTGTGTGTGTGTGTGCACCCTCATATGTATATTTAGCAATTTACATCACTATACATATATATATATATAAAGTGATGTAAATTAATAAATATACATATGAGGGTGCACATATGTATAGTACTATTATTCAGGTGTTAATAAAACAGTGCTCAATGTATGAACTGGACTGTATTATATATATATACTTTTGAATATAAGAGACAATGAATGTCTATTATGTTTAATCATGAACCATTCTAAACATCATATTTTGGCTTTAATTTTGTTGTAGAATTTCTGTCTTTATTTTCACCTGAAATTAAAGCCAAAATACGATGTTTAGAACGCCTCATGATTAAACATAATAGACATTCATTGTCTCTTATATCTAAGAGTATATGTTTAGAAAATTATCTGCTGCCTTGATATACTAAATATATATATGTGTGTGTGTGTGTGTGTGTGTGTGTGTGTGTTTAATTAGCACTATTTCTTATTATAATAACATTATATGTAGTGGCTACATATATTTGAGTAGACATCACTATTGTTTTAAACAGTGAGATTGATTGTCTTTGTTTCTGAGATGAGATATTACAACTGTTTACATTTAGACTATTATCCTCATCTTTATTGTCATATTTGCAACATTTCAGCCATTGTACACTCTGGCCTTCTTCATGGGATATACATTGGAATTTTGAATTGAACCTTTTATTCCATCCCCAAGGCCCAGTGGATAAAGTCATTGGTTGAAGTAATTGAGTGATTTGATCCAAAGAGTTGTGAGTTCAATATCTGGCTACAGCAGAAGTGAAAAAAAATTGAAGAGTTGAGTTAGTAAAAAGAATTAACTGAAATGGAGATATCCATAAAAGTCATGGCACATGAAACTAGAATAATCTACCCTTGTGGACAAGATAAAGTGTTTGATTTGAAATTCCAACTTAGATTACCTGAAGAAGTCCAGAGCATGCAACAGCCAAATTGTTATGAGTAAGACATAAGATGAGGGCAACAGTAAAGAAAATGTAAATAGTGAGAATAATATTTACTGGCCTAGTGATGAAAAGCCTTAATAAAGGAAACATGCTTCCTGACAGGAATCTAACAGGAATTTCCTTTCTAATCTTGGAAACTGCTTTGAAGCCAGCCTAGCTTTAACATTATAAGAAAGCAAGGCCAAATTAACTTACTTAAGAAATCACATCTCTCACCTTTTGAAGTCTATATCTTTAGGGCTTGTATATGAGCATGCTTGTTTGCTAGAAGGGCAATGTGCTTTTATGTTTGATAACTGTCATTTATAATGCAACTATGCTGAGCAGACCTTAGTTACAGTTTCTGGGAGAGAGTGTGCAATCTGGTACAATCCCTATTTCAGTCAAGGTTAGTACACTCAGAATCTCAATTACAATGATTTGTGCTAGTGCAAATATCGACAGCTTCTGAACAGTTTTGTCTTCCCAATTCCATTTACAAGTCTTGGGTCAAACTTTAGTCTGGATATCAGGCTCTGTCTAATGATACCTCATGTTGAGATTATCTCCAATATATATTGAGATCATCTCTAATATATTATCAAGATGTCATCTTGACAAAATGACCATTGTGAATACTAAGATACAATTTCTCAAATTGAAAAATAATTAACCAAAATAAACTTTATATTTTGCAAATTCCCTTGTAAGTTTCTATCTGAAATCAAGTAATTATAAAGTTATATGCTGTTTTTGAGATTGGGAATGGTGTAAGTATGAAATTTTGAATTTGAATCATAGCCTCTTTCTGATATTGACTAGCCTCTTTCTGATATTGACTAGCCTCTTTCTGATATTGACTAGCCTTAGAAATAAATGTTCTACTTGTGAGGTTTGTTATGTGCATGAGAAAAAGATCAAAGTAATTCTAAAGGTGTTCCATAAAGAAAACTTATCTTGACGACCAGGAAAGTTGAACTTGTGAATGGCTTAAGTAAATACATTTTATGATATTTTTTAGATTAGTTATGAGTGCACTCATTTTGTGATTTAGAGATTAGGAAAACCATTTAGTCTGATTACAAGAATTGATATACATACTGATTAAAACATAGATTACAGTCATCAATAGCCACATATTTTTCTATATCACTGCATCAAAACCAAAAAAGAACTTAACATAAACCAGAAAATATTGGAACAGAAATGAAATGTAAAGAAATATAGTTTAATCTGCAAATCTCTTTAAATTTTAGAAAATATGATTCGATTTCCAGACCTTAAAAATATAAACAGATCATATTAACTAAAAATTGATTTTAACTTTCACCTTTTCATCACCCCTAATTCTCTATTTAAAAAATACTATGCCTGCTCTAGAATTTTGCAAGTGAAAAATATCAATAAACAAAACCCTCCACTGTTTACAGGGAAAAATAAGTTTAAGAGAAGATAATTTCAATAAAAGTTCAAGCAAAACCCCAAAGGAAAATTTCTCAAAGAAATATTTTCATGTTTTCTTCATTACTGAAGCACCTTTAGATTCCTTAATTCTCTCCATTATTCTTGTGTTCACATTTCCAACCATTTTCTGATAACCACATCTATAAATACACAACTAAATACACAACTCATGTGCACACATTAGTTTTCTTAACAGACTTAAACAATAAGATTTCACTCATTAAGAAACAACTTCCCTGGTTGCAAAGAAGGTTAATGAGTACCTCACAGTATGAATGACTAATAAGATTCAAGTGTGAACAACACTCATTTCGTCATCAAAGCTGAAATTGTATGCTCCTAAGGAAAATTCTAGCAGATGATAAGATATTTATTACAAAGATAAAGAAGCAATTTTGAAAAGGCAACACTTCCTCAAGGTAATCTTCTTTTCTTTCTTTCTTTTTTATGTCCCAAAGTTTTCATTAACATTCACCATTTCTTTATAATTTTCTTTATATTTTTAACTTTCCCCAGTTCCCCTTTTCTCATTTAAATTATTTTTCAGTCAAAACCCTTTTCACAATAATCATTTGTTCATTCATTTATTTATTAAACTTAAGATAGTTTTTTTCAACTCTCTCTACTACTCCACTAACTCCTCCCACATCTCCTCCTTTTGTACTTTGTTTTCCACAGCTGAAATGGCACCTCAAGGAACTGTAAGCAAATAATGCAATTTCTAATGGATTATAAAGAAATATTTTCAAGAAAGGGAACTTTATTTTAAAAATTAAAAGAAAAAAATTTCTAAAACAAAATGGAAGGATAGAAAACAAAGGGAGATAATAAGGATCAATAATTGTCTCCAAGATGTTACCAATAATTTTCAAGATATGGCTGACATGCATCATCAGATATAAACTAAAAGAGGAATTTGCAGGAGTTTGTTAAGATAAACAGATAAATAGGAAGAAGATATGTATAAAATTTTAAAAAAAGACAAACTCAGAACATACATCTGCTGACAATAAGTGACTAAAAGGTATCTTGTCTCAATAAAATAAATTTATTTGAATCTGTATATAAAATAAAAATATATATTTTGTTAGATGAATTTGGAAAGATAAATAGATTTTATTGATTAAAACTTTTTTTATTGCTTAAGCTAAACACTCATATATATCATCTGTAAATTCTGAATTGTTTTCATGTACATTTATTGATAACAATAAAATATGTGTGTATTTGTTTGCAACTCTTTCTATATATGTATGTCTTCATGTGTCTGCAATTTTAAAGTTTTAGTCTAACTATGAATTATTTAAAGAAACAGTCATTTTTTTAATTTGATGCTTTTGGTAATAATCATTTTTATTATCTATAGCATAAATATTTGTAAATATGTTTTTGATTTTAACAGAAAAATTCTTTTGAAGTTAGCAAAATACATAAACAGACAAAAATGGGCATTACATGAAATTCTTTAAAATGAAGCTATAAGTTATTTAAACTTATATCTTTATCTCTGCTGTCTTGATCACTACATTCCTGGTACACTCTTCACCCTTCCAAATACCGTCTAAAATAAAGCATTGTCAGCATTTTATAAAGTATTTAGACAAGAATCATCACCTTTTTTTTTTATATAGAATCATTTCACCCCAGGTAGGGCAGTACTACTACTAATGCACAGGAGATTACAGTGAGAGAAAAGGAAAAGAAAAAAAGACGAAACACATTACTGGGGATGTAGAAGAAAGGATAAGAGAAAGCTGGGATCAAGAAGATAGATGGCAGTTGACTTTGCACTGAAACTTTTGGAGATTGTAGCTAGTGGGGAAGCAAGAAAATGGAAAGGAGTTGTGAAGTGTGAGTAACGAAATTGAAGGGTAGAAGTTGTGGTTACATTTGACTATTTTGATGGTAAAATGGTTAAATCTAGTTGCCAATTTAGTAGCACAAATAAGTTCATGTGTTTGGGGCACCAGGAAAAGAAGCTTGTCAGGGCAGACATTGCAGATGCTCCTTTGGAAATTTTCAAGTAGCCGGAGATGAATAACAGGAGTACCTGACTAAATATGGCAGCAGTATTCAATGTATGAAAGTTTTTTTTAGCCTAATTTAAGGAAACATTTCTTATAAAAACCATCGATTTCGACTTTCATACAAGCAGTTCAAACACAAGAGAAAATATGGCTACATAACTTTAACCATTTCCCCAGTGTATGCTAAAAGAAACATGATGAGGGCTTTATACGAATCATCTCCAACAACAACAGCAGGGATAATCAAAGTCTTTTCTAAACCAGAGATTTGACTGTGGACGTACCCCTTTTCTAAACTTCCACTTTTTCTGTGGACCAATTACCCAATGACTTTAATTCAACTAAAAACTATTTTTATTTCTTTTAACTTTTTTGAATTCATGTACATATGTTTGTAAATTCAGATGATTTATTTAACAGGCATACCCATGTTGTTTTTATTTTTATTTTATTATCGAACATTCATATTTTTAACATAAAATGCCTGGATGAGACATTGGAAATTGCAAGTAAAAGAAATTATATTAATCAGTATGTGTTTCCCTGGGAATCTCTCCAAAATTAGCTAAACATAGGTGACTTGCTGGGTGGGGTAGTGGGATACTTCTTACCTGGTTAAACCCAGGTAAAAAGTGGACACTAAATATGAATTTTAAAACAGGCCCTCTTCATTTGAAAAATTGGCGCAATACAATCTTTCTAACTTGCTTTACCTTATGCCATCTTTAATCAAGATAAGCAAATATCAATGTGATAGACAAAATATATACATTACTGCATAAAAATGGCATGTCTCAAGTATATTTCATACTATTGATCAAAATTATAAATGAAAAAAATCAAGATTTTGATTACTGCCTTTAACTACCCCTGCTTCTCCCTTTTTTGGCCTTCTGCCAGACTCAGTTATGCTTAGTAAATATTGACATTTGTAGTAGAAAATATAATTACATGAGTTATTGTTTTCTGAGAAAGTCGCCATCTTTTGCAGATGTTTTCATGCCTAATTCAAGCACCATTGCATCTTGATGTTTACCCAGCATTTAGATTCGAAGTCATAAAATGATGCAATGTGCATAGGGCTTCTGGCTATAGATGACCAATTGGCATCATGAATTGTCTGAGTCAGGAATTTTCTAGTTCAGTCATCAGAAGTACAAGAATCTGAAGAATTTATACTCATATAGAATCATGTTCAGTCAAATCCTAAAGTTTTAAAGATATTTTGAGACAATACTCATATTTAAAATATTTTCTCACTTAGAAAGAATATATATTTTAATCTGTATCAGTTCAAAATGTAATTTCAAAAATTACCTTGCTTTAAAGTATTTTGAATGCAGTGTTAAGCATTTGATTTAAGTTTTTTGCATTTTGAGCACTCCCAGTTTTTTTTATCATTCCACTCCAAGCAAGGCAATAAAGCCATAAAGATCCAAATGGGTTACTGAATGTTAAAGAATATAACAACAAAACATTAAAGAGATTGAATAATAAAAGAACAAGAATTAAGAAGACATTTGATTACAGCTGACATTTCATTTAAATTTTTGAGAATCAACTTTAACTGGGAAGCATGAAGCTGGGAGAATGTTCAACAAGTGAGTTTAATTTTGAGTTTTGTTTAATGGCATATCAACCTCTGTGGGTTATTTAATGTCAAAAAGGTGAAGTTTATGGTAATTTTAATGTTTGGTTATAATAAGAAAGTTGATTTAGTCAAATTTTGATGAAAATCTGTTTTTTTTATTTTAGAAAACTGAAGTTGTCTTCTAGTTTTGCTTGTATTAATTTGTTTTCCTTCAAAAATGTGTTATGGAAATTTCTTTTCCTTCAAAAATGTATTGTGGGTAATATTTTTCCTTAAAGAATGTAAATTTTTCTACAAAAGTCTATTTTTATGTATATTTATTTTTATAAAAGTCTATTTTTATACTTTCATAGTGTTTTGACCCCAGTTTGGGGGTTAACTATTTGCTTATAGCTGGGAACCTAACAGGTGCTACCATTTCGGGTCAGGGTGAACCTGGAAAAAACAGCAAATAAGAGGTGGTTCCATGCTCCTCACAACCTCCCAATCAGAGGCTTTGCTGCCAGATGTAGTTTACCATCACACCCAGAACCTTCAACAACTGAGAAGTAGCATCATAAATTATTAACTGTTTTTAAATTTTATTACAACAAAAAGCAAACTAAGCAGAAATGAAATCTAATAAAAACAAAAAAGAAATAAATGTAAACACTTTAAAATGCATTTATTTTACGGTCTAATTAGATGATTATTTTTATATTTGGAAAACTGCTACTTTTCTTATACAAATAGCAATGACAAATGTTGGTAATAAAAAATGATTGAAATTTCTGTTCATTAGATTTGATAATATTTTGTTGTAACAGACTGATAATTCAAGATTGCTGAGTTTTTAAAAATTTTTTCATCTGAAATTGTATTTTTAGGAAAATAAACAGTTATTAAATGATAAAAAACAAATAATTAAAATAAAGTATGTAGAGTAATTGGCCATGGTTAAGTGCAATTGGCAAAAATGCTCAATAAACTATAAGAAAAGGAAGAAAAAGAACAGGGCAAAATAACACTAAGCAAACAATATATGCACAAGTCAAAGCTAAACAAAACAAGAGTAATAAGGCAAAAAGTTCACAAAATAAAAATGGTGTTCACACACAAAAGGGCTAAAGTCAAGTGATTGTAGAGTTCTGACTTCAAGACAAGATAGAATGAAAATATGGCAGATAAAAGTGGGGAGTGATTTATTTTTTTGGTTAGGAAATAATCATAGCATGTATCTATAGGAATTGTCTATAAATATGGGGAGGAGCTGTTTTAGTAGTTTTTTTTCTGGATACTGGAACCAACAGAATAAACATTTTATGTATTATTTCTGTACTTGTATCAAAACATAAAAATGAATAAAACTTGTGTTGTATGGTGGTAGATCTTCCCGGATATTTGTTGTGATTGTCCATTTAAAATATTTTGACAATTTCACTTTCTGGTCATCTTCAAATGAAATTTTGTTTTTTACATATTCTGATTTATGTTCACTTGTGTTTCATTATAGAATGTTGCAGGCAAACAGTGCAGTTTTATAATCCAGCTTTTTTTTAAATTGTGACATTCCTACAATGCATTACAACGAATAGAACTTAATCAGTTTCATTTAAAGAAGAGTAATCAATAAAGTAGGTTGTGTGTTGTGGTGCAGTGGATATAGGCTCCGAAAGAGAAATCAGGTAGCCGATTTTGAATTTCAGTTAAACTCCTTGCATTTACTTATGTGCAAATACCCCTGGGAAAGATATTTAATCCATCATTTTCCTCTGGTTATGGGTTAAATAACAGGACAGATTGGATTCTATAGTCTTGGCTGGCAACCAGTCTACCACAGAAAGTAATGGCAACCTACTGCGAGATAATCTTCTGCCCAGTCAGTCATGTCTCCTTTGAGACATGATCGCCAAAGCATGTATCATGTATGACACTTAACTGACTGAAATCAAAGTAAAATACTGAAAAGAAAAAACAATAATAATAAAGACGAAAATAGTCAAAATATCAGTAAATAATAACAAACACTCAGTTCAAAATCTTAAACACAAACAAAAATATTAAATAGTAATATTTTTTTATTTTTTCTCAATTTTTCATTGGAATATCAACAACACTATTTATATTATTTGGACTATTGTCCTCATCTTTACTGTCATGTTTATGTTTCAACTATTGTACGCTCCAGCCATCTTCAGGCGCAAGAAATTTCAAACTGAACCCTTATTTCAATCATTGGATCATTCTCATTCCATGTTCAATCCCACTTCTATTAGCCATGTAGTTATCTCCTTTTAACTTATCTCTTCTCAGTTATGTGTTCACCACTGCTGTAGCCTGGTATTGAACTCACAACTCTTTGGGTCAAGCCACTGAAACTAACCAACATCTATATCCATCAGGACATGTATCCTTAAGTACACATGGACAAGTGAATATAGCACCCAGCACCTGAAAAAGGCCAGAGGATTCAATGGCCAAAACATCATAAGCATCGCAGTAAAGATGAGGACAATGTAATAGTGTTAGTACTACCTCATCTCAGTAGTATAGACAAATATTAAATAATTTTTTAATGTAGAAAGATACTGTATGAAACAATTTAATTAATCATATTTTTATTTAAGCTGAATATTTTTTTAAGCATAGAAAAATAAAATAAAACTGCTATTAAAACTCAGCTATTACATGCTAATATCCATTTCAGTTATTTTATATTGAAGTATTATTAAAACTATAGAAATAATTTCAAATGAAATAAAAAAGCAAATAATGATTTGAATTCAAGTAAGATTTTGATTTCATAATTTGTTTTCATAAATATAAACACAAAAAATTTATTCATTTAATTTTAATTGCAATTTTAGTTCAAAATAAATTTCAATTTGAATTTTAAAAATGAAAAACTTTGAAAAACAATTAAAGTTGTGATTTAAAAATCAAATTGCTGAAATTAGTTATTAATTTTAATTACAATTAATTTTTTTTGCAAAATTCAAGTTTAAATAAAATAATTTTATGTAAAGAAATAACATATCTTCTATGTGCCATGTCCTGAAAAGACATAGGTGATCATTACTCTCCACAATTTCCTAATCTTTATAGCTCTTATTAATGCTTGTCTTTTTACTGTCTCCCACCCGATTCTGCCATATGTCTAAAAAACATTTTTCAAGCCCTCAATCCTCATTATATATTTTACAAATTTTAGCTGTCTCTTCCTGTTAAATATAAATCTTTTTTCTGTTTCCATTTTTTCTAGAATTTTGTCATTGCTCACACATTCAGTTCATGGTATCCTCAGCATATTAACTTAAGGAATCCCCTAAAAGTCTATAATCCTATATTCTTCTCTTCATTTAATTTGATTAAAAAAACATAGTGAGACAAATCATAGCTCAGTTCTTTTCACTATTTACTTTCAGACTATTGTCCTTATCTTTGTAGTTGTTATCAAAACATTTCGGCCATTATATCCTCTGGCCTTCATCAAGATATATATCTGGATGGAAGCAGTAGGGCACAACAGCCAAAATATTGTGGTACCAACAACAACAACAAAGATAAAAAATAATCCACATCCCAGAATATTAGACAAAAAAAAATAGATTAATCTTCTTATAAGCAACCTGGTTTTGATACAAATACTTGAAGAAGTGCTGTGAGAGTCTTATCATTTATTCTGCCAACCTGTTAAGAGATATTAGTTTTTATCTCATTTTTCAGAATCAGGAACTCATAAGATAGTGGAAAAAGCAAGCAAAATATTTAAACAACAAACAAAAAATCTGGACAAATGTGCACAACCTTGATCAGAAATAAGAGAGAAGAAAAATTCTTTCAGAAAAAGAAAATGCAAACAACCTCAGGAGTAGAAATAAATAAATGAGAAATAAATAAAACCTTAAATATAAGAAGATATATTAATACAGTGATATATACAACTAAACATGAAAATAACTAATTTGTTCATAGAAATGAATTATAATTTATAAACACTTTATATGATGTGTTGAGTTTTCCTTTATAGATATCCTAATGCTCTGGATAACATCCATTTAGCACTTTATACAGATCTAGCACTTAATATTTTAAATTAAGTAAATCTTATCCTCACCACTGACATCATTACCTATATATATATATATATATATATATATATATATATATATATTCTTGAGGCCTTCTTTATCAAAAGCAATCAACCGACACTGAACAAAATTATTACAAGTGTTCTAGCATTGTTTTAAGACATTTTTAACTTACATGTAACATGTTGTTTTTTTACCATCTCTGGTTAGCTCCTTATATATTGCAATGCCTGTATACTAGAAACACAACTGTAATGGTTCATTTTAAAATAATTATAACAGACAATGTTCGCATATGTTTACAAAAATAACCATCACAATGGCCATAGTTGTATTAAGTTTGTCTTTGCAATTCAGCCCTGAGGATGAATTCAGAGGAGATTGAAACTACTTGGGTTAACAAAAACTACAGTGCTTTTCTTTATGAATTTCAAATTTACAAGAAGATAATTAGAAAAACAGAAAGGATTATTATAAAAATAGATAATCATAATATGTCTTTATTATTCAATAAAACATTCTTTACTGAAGATATGCTGCCTACACACACACACACACACAGAGGAACTCACACATATATATTTCATTCAAACAAGGCAAAGTAAACTAGGCTCTTTAGCTATGCTTTGCAAGCAGCCTAACAGAAGAACAACTTTGAATTCAAATCCAGTTAGAAGGGCTAGCAACTTCATCTTGTAAAAACCTACTCGCTACAAGAACCACAGCAGCAACAATTAGTACTATTGAGAGCTGTAGCTCTATATTCTCCAAAGAAGTCTATGGTGACTTAAGTGAGTAGGTGTATGTGTGTGCATATGTGCATTTGGTATATATATATATATATATATATATATATATATATATAGCATAATGATGATCCATGTATACTGTCTTAATATGTATAGGAAAAACTACTAAAAAGTTGTAAGTTTAAAAATGTATTTTTTTGACAGTATTTATTTATTTCTATTATTATATATATATATTTAATATTTCAGACCGACCTCAGCCTTTCATCAGAAACAATTCAAGCAACCTAAACAAGAAAATGTGACCCTCTTTAGGTTCTTAACTGTGTTGGAGAGCACATTTTCTTTCTTAAATTACTTGAATACACAGAGCAGAAGCCATAATTCTTGCTGTTGAAAAAACAGAGCATCTACTCAAACATGTGTATTTTTTTTTTTTTTAATCATATCACCCCAAGCAAGGCGGTAACGCCACTGATATGCAGGGGGCTACGTAAGAGTGAAAAGATTGGAAAAGAGAAAGCCGGAAACCACATCCTAAACAGGAAACAAGGGATGAGCCTCTTCACCCGTTCAATAGACGTGGGTGGAGTGTGAACCGGGCAATAGTTTACCAACTCAAATAATGCTTGGAACAATGAGAAATGCTATCAAATTAAAAATTAAATCAATTTTTTAGAAATCACATATATACATATTATATATATATAAAGAGAGAGAAAGAGAGTTTGTTTCTGTGTTTTCAACATTGTATATAAAATTAAATATGAAATGCATATTAGAACAAATGCAAAAAATTTGTACAAATACATTGATACATCCTTTTACTACTAAAGGTAGTAGTAAAAGGCTGTGGCCTTATACTCTATTAGGAGTTTACATGGTTAACAAAATATGTATGTATGCACATGCATACACACTTACAGAGATTCACACAAATATTGTTTACACTGTCTATGTCTACAAATCCTCTGTCTCTAATATGGAGCACTCTTTTCATAAAAACATACCTGTGAAACTTTTTTCCAATTTCATACTTCCCTAATACCTACAATCTTCTAAATTTTAACTGCAATGTCAATCGCCATCTTCTGTTTTCCTGAATCCTGTTCCTTTGTTGTCCTTTCTTCATTTGTCTTCACTAAAGTCATACCATTCTCTTTCACGCCCAATGTTTGCATCTTATAGAAGGATCTTTTGAATTTGTGCTGTCTAGGAAGTGTTCTAACAGAGGACGGTAAGTGTTCTAACAGAGGACGGTAAGTGTTCTAACAGAGGACGGTAAGTGTTCTAACAGAGATCCGAAGGCAGACAAGCATGACCAAGGACACATTCCCGAAGCTGAAAAGATTATCGAGAGACAGGAAAATTTCTCTGCAAAGAAAGAAGAAAGTACTGGACTGCTAAATGCTTCAATATGGCAGCAAATGCTGGACATCTCATCAGAGATGAGGGAAAAACTGGAAGCAACTGAAATGTGATTCTACAGAAGGATACTGAGGATACTATGAACTGAACATGTGAGCAACGATGAGCTTTTTGAGAGGATAGAAATGAAAAGGAAATGGATGCTTAACATCAGGAAGAGACTAGTGAAGTTTCTGGGACATATAATGAGGAAGGAGGGCTTGGAAAATCTAATACTCATGGGATGTATAGAGGGAAGGAGAAACAGGGAAAAACAACACATGACATACTTGAATAACTTTAGTAAATGGATTGCAAAGCAGGGTTTGGGAGGGTTAACAGGAGATGGGATGTTAAAAACTACGAGGGATAGGGAGATATGGAATGCCATGATCGCCTATGCCCTGAAGAGACACGACATATAGAAGAAAAACTCTGTGGTGGTGTAGCATAGATTTTGAGAACTTAAATACATTCTAGAATGCTTATTCCAAAACCAGAATTGTATTTTGCTGCTTGTTATTATGACTTAAAAATGCAATACAGAAACACATCATATAAAAACCTAAAAATTACAATAATATAAAACAGCTCCTTGAGAATAACTCAATAATACTTAACAAAACAAACTGTAAAGAAAGATTACAAAGCTATCCATATTCAATATGAACAACCTAAAAAAATCTCATAGGATCCTTCAATAGACATTCCAAAATATCATTTCCACATTGTGACCATCCTCAAGGCTGACAACATTCTTTAAATAAATTTTTCTTGTTTTTCTAAGCTGAACATGTACAAATGTTTTAAAAATATACTAATTATTTCTGTTCTTTATTTTTGTTTTCCTTTATAATTTGATCTCAATTATATATATATATATATATATATATATATACACCAGTGGTGGATTTCCCCACGTGTTTCTCCAATAACCCTAACGGAAGGTACTCACTACTAGACCTCTGCTTCACTTCCATTCCAGACTCTTGCACTACCAGGCAGCTCTGCCCTCTCAGAAACTCTGACCACACCATAGTTTCCGCCAACATCTCCTTCCACTCCCACTTTACCCAAGAAACCCAGACCAGCAGAATATCCTACTGCTATCAAAGAGCAAAATGGGATTCATTTTGCGACTTCCAGTGTGACATCCCTTGGAACAATGTTTTTAGTCTTCTCATTGAAGATTGTGTATCCGAGGTCTCCTCTTGGGTTAAGGCTGGCATCGATGTTTTCATCCAAGCCAAGAAATTTCAGCTTAAATCCCATTCATCTCCCTGGTTTTTGCCCGCTTGCTCGGCCGCCATTGCCCACCAGAATCATTTCTTCCGGCTCTATCAAAGCCATGCATCAGACCATAACAGGCGCCTTTTCACCTCAGCTCGTAATAAGTGTCAAAAGATACTCAACAAAGCTAAAATGTTGTTTACTGTCAGAATGAAGCAATGCATAGCATCCTGTAAGTTTGGCACCAAAGACTACTGACGACTCTGTAAAAGTGTGCTTTACATGAGTAAAACCTCAACACCCCCACTAATCAATGAATTTGAGGTCCTCACCTCTTCAGAGGACAAGGCTGAATGTTTTGCTTGCAGATTCTCTACCAATTCGAGATTGGATTCATTTGGAGTACCTACATCCTTCTTCCCACCTAGAACTGAGGCTCAACTGAATGACATCCACATTACTCCCTCGCTTGTCTCTAACATAATCTCTAAACTTGACTCCCACAAAGCAAGCAGAGGTGATGGAATCCCAATCATAGTCTTGAAGAAATGTGTACCTGAAATCTCCTCTGTCCTCTCTAAACTTTACAACTCTTGTCTATCTGCTTCCTGCTTTCCTGCCTGTTGGAAGTCTTCCTCTGTAGTTTCTATATTTAAGAATACTGGAGAACCCTCGGACCCCTATCAGCCTCCTTCCGGTTTTTGGCAAAGTGTTTAAAGCTATTATTAATGCCGAGGTGGTTCAACATCTCACAACCCACAAGCTCCTCTTGGACAAACAGTATGGTTTCCACTTCACCAGGTCTACTGAGTATATATACCAGGCTCTCAACAAGAATGGCAAAGCTCGAACTGTTGCCTTGGATATTTCCAAAGTGTTCAACAGAGTCTGACATGGTGGCCTTCTATGCAAACTGTGGGTCTATGATCTAACTGGACATTTGTTAGACCTAATCCAGTCATTCCTCTCTAATTGCACATTGAAGGTAGTATTAAATGGACATGCCTCCCAAAACTACCATACGAACACGGGTGTCACTCAAGGCTCTATCCTAGGTCCTACGGTCTTTCTGATCGACATTAATGATCTCCCTGATGCTATAAGATCCCAAGTAGGCGTGTACGCCGATGACACCACAGTTTACTCTTGCCTTGATCAAAAATCCAATGTGGGCAATAAAGCAAACCTCGCTGTTGAGCTTGAGAAGGACCTCCAATCCATCATGGACTGGAGTAAGAAATGGCTTGTAAGTTTTAATGCTTCCAAAATGAAGCTGCTATCAGTAAACCATCATAGACAATCGCTCCTACCTCCCATTAGCATGGGACAGGCCTGCCTCCCTGAGAGTAAAACGGTACGCTTCCTTGGCCTCACACTCTCAGCGGACCTCAAGTGGAATGACTATATCAAATCCATTGCTAAATCTGCTGCTATGAAAGTCAGTTCTCTGTGCATGGCCCGGAAGTTTTTCCTCCCTGAGTCCATCCTGCACATCTATAAATTTACCATCCGCCCATGTATTGAATACTGCTGTCACATCTGGTCGGGTGCCCCTGCTATTCTCCTCGGGGTCCTTGACAAAATACAATGGAGAATCTGTAATGTGATCTATGCCGACTTGGCAGCCCGGCTGCAGTCACTCTCTCACTGGCGTGATATGGCTTCCCTGTTCCTCTTCTATAAATACTTTCACGGCTTCTGCTCTGATGAACTTAGTTCACTGGTGCCCCCTAGGTATGAATTTGCAAGAGTTACTAGATCAGCAACTAGGTCTCACCCTTTTACAGTGAAACAGATAAAATCTAACTGCAATTTCTACTCCAACAGCTTCTTTTCTCGCACCTCCCACCTGTTCTCGCACCTCCCACCTGTGAAATTTCCTTCCATATACCTGCTTCCCCGACAGCTACAATCTCCAGGAATTTAAATGTAAGGTCAATAGACATCTCTCACACTAACTCGCATCCATTCCCTCAAATACTCTACCCATCTACCCAACCCCCACCCTCAGTATCCTCATCTGTCTACCACCCTCCTTCCAACATTTCCTATAACTAACCACTCTTTCTCATCACTTTTCCCTATGTAACCCCCTGTGCAATAGTGGCAGTGGAATGCCTTGCTTGGGGTGAAATGATAAAAAAAAATATATGTATCTATATATTTATATAAAATGGTGTACAGTGAGTGTTGGTAGTTATAAAACAGTGCCTGATATAAAATAATAAAACTACAAACATTAGTCCTAAACAAAAGAATTTGAAAAGACCCAGATCCCTTTTCTGACACAAACACTATCTGCAATAGTGAACACTATTCTCCCATAATTATAGTAAATTTTATGTATGTATATGTGTTTTTATATATTTATATATATATGTGTGTGTGTGTGTGTGTGTGTGTGTGTGTGTGTGTGTGTGTGTGTGTGTGTAAGTTTGATTCAAAATCATCTTAAAAATATGACACCACAAACACATGTGGTAATTAGAAAACCATTATAACATGTGAAGAGACATGGTCGAGAAAAGATGAAATTAACATAACACAAAGAAAACAATATACCTTGTCACAACATTATCAACAAAAACTTTTTGATAATGGCTTATGAAGACCAAAAGTATACAGATTTGTTTTTTTAATACCATGTCCTGAAAGAACATAGGTGAACATCATTCTCTACAGATTTGTTTTGGTTATCTGTGAATTGCCATGAGTTCTTGGTAAAGAGAGTGATGTGGTTTCCTGTTGCTTTTCTCAGACTTTGGAATTCACAGTTTTTCTACTCTTAGACTGGTTGCCATCCAGTGCTACGGATCCCAGTCTACTCTGCTATTTGATACATAGCTTGGTGGGAAATTCATAGATGTATTCATGCATTTTCCCAGAGAATTTGTACAAAATTGATCACAAGTGACTAGCCAAAAATTTGAATTTGGTTCACCAATTCCACTGACTCTGCTAATATCCATTTTAGTACCTGAAATCAAGAAAATGGTTTGAAGTATAACAAAATAAACAAAAAATTCTTGACAAAATTTCATTTTTCCTTAACCAATATTGTACAAAAAAATTGCTTCTCGTTTACACCTAATATATAAATATATAACGTTTGTAATGAACACAAACAGGATTTTTTACCAAGCTGAGTAATGACTTTTACAAAAAAAGAAAGGTAAGATTATGAATAAAACTGACAAAGTGAAAAAGTCAAATGAGAAAAAACAGCATTAAAAATTAAAGGTAAAAGAAGAAAGTTGAGAACTAAAAAGAAGAAAGAATAGAAATTAAAATAAAAAAATTGGTTGCATTTAATTAACACTGATATTCCTGAAACATCAGGGAAGTTCAGATGATTGCATTGCATCAGTTTCCAATTGAAGATCAGTGAAGATACTCTCACAAACTGTACTACTAGTCTTATGAGGATTTAGACAAAGTCAACTTGTGTTGTCATAATATGTTAATTAGAATAAGGACAATGAATAATTATTAGATGTAAAAGAAAAAAAACATTAGAAAGAAAGATATTTCCAAGAAAAACAAAGAAGAAAGTGAGAAATAAATAAGTCAAAGAAAATTGTTGATGGGAAAATTCAGAGGAAAAACAGAATAATGAAAAATGACACAGTTAAAAAGAAGATTGAGAATGTATAAAAAAATAAAAAGAAGAACTGAATGTAGTAAAAAGATAATGGAATGAAAATGAAGAAAAAGAAGTTAAGTCAAAAAATAAGAATGAAGAAAAACTGGAAAACAGAAAAAATATTCAGAAAAAAAACTGAAAAAAGCGGAAATAAAAGTATACAAAAAAAAACTATAAAAAGTAAAGAGAAAAGGAAAGTAAAAAACTTAACAAGAATATATCTTCTTTATGTGCTGTGTCCTTTCAGGAAGTCGGCGATCATGGCCCTTCACATCTTCCTGTCCCTTGTTTCTCTTAAGAAGTTTTGTCTTTTTGCTATTTCCTCCAAACCTTGTTCTGCTATTCATTTACTTAAGCCAATCAAGTAAGTTTTCTTCTAAATGTGAATAATAGTGTAAGGGCAAAATGAAGATAAAGAAAAAGATGGGGAAAAAAAACACGAAAAGTTTGAAGAAAGAAATTGAAGATATAAAGAAAAAAATAAAAGAAATTAAAAATATCAAAGGAGCAAAAGGAAGAAGAAGCATGAAAAACTTGAACTAAATAATATATAAAAAGAAAAATAAATAAATAGAAAAATAAAATAAGATAAAATAAAAGGGTATGTTAAAAAAGAAAAAATAAAGTTATAAAAAAGAATGGAAAGCTGGAAAATTGAAAAAAAGGAAAGAAAGAGAAAAGAGAAGACAGAAATGGGAATGAATGGAGGAGAGAATAGTAAGAAACATGGAAAAAAAAAGAAAAGAAAAATGAAGGAAAAAAACAAAGAATAATGAGCAGATTATAAAAAAAAAAGAAGTATTTGGCTGAGAAAGAACAAAAAGAAAAAAATGAATAATGCTACAAAAAAAACAGAGAAGAGGAATAAAAGCAAAAAACTTAGCTTGAACAAAGAACAAAATGAAAAAAAAATGATAGAAAAAAGAAACGTGGTAAGAATGAAATAAGAAAAGAAAAAAGAAACAAAAAAGTATTTTTGGAATGTTCATGAGTTAATAAGATGAGAAAGAAATGAGATAAGCACTACAGTAGGATGAAGGTTCTAGAGCAGATAATAGAAAAAAATGAAGATCTGTAAGGGTTCTTATCACTGAAATTTCTATTAGCACTAACACCAGAGTATTGTCACCAATTCCTATGCTCCGGAGAGTTTAGAACCCACTGCCACCAAGTACAGATACATCTTATCAATCTAATCCACACACGTGTATCACTCTATATGCATGTGTCTATATGCATGCATTTTTTCCACTTTTAGTCTCAATTTATGTTTGCCTCTTTATTGTGTCTTACATAGTTCCTTGATTACTTACTTTATTATTGCTGGTTCTCATACAATCACCAAAGTTATACAACATTGAGCCAGGTCAATACCTAGATGGGTGACCATTCAAGAACACTTAGATGTGCAGGTAGTGTAATGGATAAAGGCTCAGAACCAGAAATCAGAGAGTCAAGTTCCAATTCCAGTCAGGTTTGTTATTTTTACTTACATACAAATACTGTTGTAAAAGATATGAATCTAACTCTATGCCTAACAGATATGAATTTAAATAGCTTAAACTGGCTTTAAATAGCTGGCAAAAGATTAATAAGTTATAAAAGAGAATCGTAATTGTTACTTGCCTTTGTTCATGTTGAAAAATGTTCTGTTTTTTTCAAGTTTTAATTTTCTTATTTATAATTTTTTGAGTTGCAACCTATTATTTTTAACTGCCATATTTTGTAAAATTATAGATTATTAACCTCCTATGAATATATATTGTATGAATATAAACAATCATCTCCCTTATGACAGGACTAATTTACTGCTGTCATAAGGGGCATTTGAGGGGTCACATAACAGCTCATTGATGAGAATAGTCAATTACTGTTAAGTTCATGACATAATATTCTGTTGAAGTTCAGCTGACCACAACAGAGAGCACAAGTCCTATCCTTCTTAAATATGTTTGGTTTGGTTCGTTTTATAACATATCAACCCACTAGATAATTTAAGGCCGAGCTTAAATAGGAACATAAGACATATCACCTGAGCTTTATCATGTCCCTCTAGAGGTTGTAAAAATAAGACCTTTTTTGTCAGCTACTTCAATTTAAAAGCAACGTAAATTGAGTTATTTAGATTGTTTTTCCCTTCAAATTTGAAACAACTAAAGACAACAGTATTTAAAACGTTGTTCAGACAGTTGTCTTCATCTTTATTGCTATATTCACAATGTTTTGATCACTGAGGTATACTGTTCCCATTCTCAAGTATACATACCCAAATGGATAAAAGCATTTGTTAGATCCAGTGACTTGACCCAAAGAGTTGTATTTCAATACCTGGCTACAGCAGTGATGAAAAAATAATCTAGAGAGCTGAGTTAAAGCAAGATAACTAAGACATCTGGAAATTACATGGCTCATGGAACAAGACCAATATACCTCAGTAAATGAAATAAAGGTTTCGGTTTGAAATTCCAATCATCTAAAGAAGACCGGGCATACAATGGACAAAACATTGTGAATATGGTAATAAAGATGAAGACAGCAGTCCGAACAATGTAAATAATGTAAATACTACCTCATCTCAAAAGTATAGACAAAAATTAAAGACAATATCTTCTCTCTGAATTTTTATTGTTAAAAAAATATTCTTTCAAACCAATTTCCTCAAATTTGTTGTTTTCATGACACTATTGTCATTGCTGCATCCTCTTTCTCTCCTTAAGTATCTTTGGCATTAAAAGAGCTAAACTCCTGCTAACTGATGGAACCATCATAACAATTTATTTCATTGATGACAGTTACTAATTTAAAACAACACTCAGTCCTGAACGTAGAAAGTACATGAGTCAAAAGAAAAAATTGAAAACATGATGTTACTAGCCTTATTGCATCATTAAGAACAACCTAATTGTTAATTACCAAATTTATTGTCCAAAATCCAGTGACTTGGAGGCAAACAATTTCAGCAAAGAAACATACTTTTACATTATTTCTGAACACATAACAAGCACTTAAAATTCAGCAAGGAATATTTAAAAGATATGTCATGTCAGTAATACTTGCCACATTGTCAGGAGATCAGTGATTAAACTGGTTCCCCCACCAAGCTTCTTTTAAAGAAGGTGTCTAGATACACATCAGAATTAAAAATAAGACTTGTCAAAGGGTGGATGAACCTGTAGTATCAAGGTTACATGTTTTGCCTGTATTTTAAGATGAAAGTGCATGTTCAATATATAAACAAAGAAGGTAGAAGAAGTATACACAAAAATCTTGTTTCTACTACAGGTATTTATTCCTTTTACATTGACTGGATTGAAACAAAATTGTCTCTTGCTTGGGTATGTCCATTTTTATGGGAAGTAAGGATAAGAACAGGTAAAGATAGTTGAGCTCAAGTTAGCCTCATGCTGAGTTAGGATGGCCAAATCTCTACTTCATATGTAGGGCTGCTGAAACAGGCTGGAATGTGGAAAGAGAAAGATTTTTCTTTCCAGAAGAGGGGTCATAAAAATTGCACATGTTGCCAGAATCTCTTTCTAGTTTCTTTATAACTTGCATCATGGGATTTTTTATGTTATTGTATTTATTAGTTTTATTTAAATTTCCCACAAATCTTCTTCTAAGACGAATGACCATCTAACACAATTGGGTATACTCGGCTCCATAACTTATGTAACCAGTGTGGTGATGACATGGCATTGCTGGGTGGAGAGCTTCCTTCAGTGAAGTTAATGGCCAATGTTTCCCTTATGAATGTGTTCATAACTAAGGTGATCCTTCAAGTGGGAGGACATTTACAGTAGTCTAATATGGAGAGCAATGGGCCCCATCACATCTACTTGACCAAGATATGATGCATGAATGAACACCTCTCAAGATATGTGGAAGTAACTAGTCAGGTGCTCAGCTGTAAAACTACAATTCCACAAAGACATGTGACTGTTGCTGATGATGATGATGATGATGATGATGATGATGATGATGATTTAACTAAATAGTCATCTATCTTTATTTATTATTAAAGAAAAAACATTATTTTGATTTGTAAATCCAGAATATTTGCCTGAGAATAAACTTCTCACATACAGGTAGAAAATGAAGTGAGCAAGTTTTTTAGTTTTTCTTCCTAATGTTCACTCAATACATAGGACCAAGGGCCACTCAAGGTAGAGGGTTACTGTTGGGAGCTGTATTAGTGTAAGAAAGGGCACAATAACAGGAAAGATAGCTAATTTGAGACTTGAACAGTTTAAGATTTAATTAGCAAATAAAATTTTAGAGTTCAAGTGGAGATGTTAGAAGTATAAAGTTGATGTAGACTTTAGAAGAGACCAGGAACCCATTCCTAAATAGGAAACAAGAGATAAACTACTACTCCTGGTGATGAGTATGAACTGGATGACAGATGATCCTATCTACTCCTATTTGAGGAGGAAACAAATAATAATTATTACTTAATAAAGTTTCATATTTCAGGTGGAGACGTCAAAAGTACAGATTTGAAGAAACTGAAAGCTCAGTCCTAAATCAGAAACAAGAGATAAACGTCTACTCCTGTTCAAAAAATCAGGGTGGAGTTTGAACTAGACAATTAAACAAGCCTATCTACTAATGGGAAAGGAGAAAAACAAATAATTAATGAATAACAATTCAGCATTCAGGTAGAAACATCAGAAGTATAGAGTTGAATAGACTTTACAACGAACCAGAAATTCAATCCTAAAGAGAGAACAATGGTTAAACCTCTACTCCTGTTCAAAAAACCAGGGAGGATTGTGAACCAGATGATTGGCAAACAGATTTACTCCTATTGAGGTGGAGAAAGAGAAAAATATAAATAATTAGTGAATAAAAATTCAGAGTTCAGGTACTACATTAAAAGTATAGACAATAGGAGGAGGTAAGAATCAGATAATAGGCAAACCTATTTATTTCTACTAGGAGGAGATGATTCCCACCAGATTTATTTAGCTGATACAAAGCAGTCCTAAGAGAACTAGATGTCCTTCTGGGATTTATTATCAGTGGGTGCAATCTTAGTAATATAAGATATACAGATTTACACTGTGTTGATGACAAACACAGAAAGAAAACTACATGAGCTCCTAGACAAGGTAGTAAAATAGGATTAGCTATTAATTGTAAGAAGACAAAATTTATGGTTGTCAGGAAGAAGAAACCCAAATGTAAGCTAGATGTTGGAGATGACAAAATCAAGCAAGTCCAAACATTTAACTATTTGGGAAGCATTCTAACAGAAAATGTGACACTGAAATCTATAGAGACATTGGAAGGGCAAACAATATCTTCCAAAAGCTAATGAAATTATTAAAAAACAGGAAAATTTTATTAAAATCAAAGAAAACAGTATTGAACTGCTACATAATATCAGTCATCCTCTGGGAGGATTAGGAGGTGAGATTATTTGATATAAATCATTTCTTTATATATTCTGAACATGTTCACAAACATATAAATTAAAATAGCTAAATGTAACCACCACTTCTGTTCTAACAGTTTCTTTTTTCTTTTTCCTGCCTGTGAAACTCACTTCTTTTTACTTGCTTCCATGAAAATTTAAATGCAATGTCAATTGCCATTTTCTATCTTTTTGAATCCGATCCAACTTTTATCTTTTCTTCAATACCTCCTGTACCCAAAACAAAAAAACATTAAAATATACACCAAATTCAGCATGCTTTTTAGTGAATCAAATATTGATAACCAATAGATATTTTAAATTATCTTCAGATGATATATATGCATGTGTGTGTATGTTTCTTTCTCCACTTTAAAAATTTTAGTCTCAGGCATTGCTTAATATCATTTTTGGCATACTGAATAGTTTGCTAGAGCTGAAAAAAGGAAATCATAACCATTGAAGGCTGAAAATTATAATACACTTAATGCCAACAAAATGTATGCCTCATGACTGCCGACTTTGTGAAAGTAGTTTTAAAAGTTTGTCTGACTTTAACAACCATATTCTTTTAAAATACAACTAATTTTACAATGATATCTTGTTATGGTCAAACTCGATGAGGTGGCATATTATATATACAAACACATATGTTTAAAGAATTAATGGATTTGTTCTTAATCAGTACTCCCTGTGAGTAATTGAAGTAATATACACAAAGTTATACTGATACATATATATGTTTGGATGTATATATATATATATATATATATTTTTTTTTTTTAATCATTTCACCCCAAGCAAGGCAGTTTTATTTCCACTGGTGCGCAGGGGTTATATAGGAGGAAAGTGATGAGAAAGAGGGACAGGGTATAGGGGGTGTCAGGAAGTGGGTAAGAGAAGGATGAGAATACTGGTGTGATAAGAGTGAAGTAGATGGAGAAAAGAGCATGAGAGAAGGATGCAAGTCAGTGAGATAGGAGATGACTATTGACCTTACATTTAAATTCTTAGAGATTGTAGCTCTTGGGGAAGCAAGTATACAGAAGGAAATTCCACAGGCAGGATGTGCAAGAAAAGAAGCTGATAGAGTATTTATTGGTTTCACTGTAAAAGGGTGGGACCTAGTTGCTAATCTAGTAACTTGAGTAAATTTATACATAAAGGGGCACTAGTGAGCTAAGTTCATTGAAGCAGAAGAGAGAGAGAGAGAGAGAGAGAGAGAGAGAAAAAGAGAGAGCAGAAGAGAGAAATGGTGCAATGGATAAATTGTCATCTAAATTATATACACAAAAGTGAAAATAACACTGTCATCTCATTTTAAAAGTATATTTAGCAAAGTTACACAAAAATATCTTGAATTTCTAAAGAGTAAATTTATTCAATAAAACCACAATTGGCTTCAATCACTGCCTCCATACAACATTGGAAGCTTCTGCAACTCTACTGGATGGTCTTCTTGTTTAAGTTGGTAAATGCTACCATAATCCTTGCTTTTGATTTATCTTTATTGTTACAAGGGGTTTTGTTGGTCTTTTGCTCAACAAGGCTCCACATATAATAATCAAGGGAGTAGCAGTCTAGGGAGTTACTTGGCCAGATGTAATAGGTAATGTGATCAAAAACATTGTCTGACAGCCATAACTAGGTTCTCCTGCTTGTGTGGTATGGTGCAGAGTCCTGTTGTCAGACATAAGGTCTTCTAACAGCCACCTTGTTAACCTAGGGCAACACTACCTCCTCAGGACACAATGTTGGCCTCCATGTTGAGTTTGATGCTTTCTGGGAAGATGAATGAAAGCATAGTTTTGATATCACTTATGATCACTTCAAACACTTTTGCAATGACCATTAGACTCATTCCACTCTTTATGAATCATCTGCACAGTCCTCAGATTGACACCCAATCATTCTGAAATATTTGTATTGAAGCTTCTGGCATGAATGCTAAGCAGTACAGTATGATGTTTCCAAATTTCTGTCAGAATGAATGGAGCCATGGTACACATTTTCTCACAGATGGTACCCAACTGACCTTATTATACTGTGCAGTAAACATAAACAAAAACAAACAATGCACATGTGCAAAATTAAAATATAAAATAGCAACAACTGACTCATTGTAACTGTGTATATATATATATATGTATATATATATATATATATATATATATATATATATATATATATATATAGTATTCTTATACAGTATGAATTTATTCAGATGTTTACTTAATTTGTCTGATAAGGTTTGTCTATTCAAAAATCTAATAAAAGATTGTATAGACAAGCCTTGTCAGTCAAATTCAATAATATGTGTGTGAGTGAAAGCACAAATTGTTGATTGCACTTACTATATAAAAAAATATTGTGTACATTCTTGTTATGACCATCAATTGCCACTTTCACTTGATTGTCCTTGGTGGAATGGGAATTCTCTCTAATATTTTTTATCTATCCCACTATCCCACTGGTAGTTATTCTGATGCTGTCAGGTAAGAACTAAATTAAAAATTTTTCACAAATGATTTACCCAATAGTTTATGAACACATCTACAAAAATCTACATGACCAAAGAAAGTCAGCTGATCTCTCTATCACCTAGCTCCAACAAAAACTGATTTGCAAATGTGTGTGCGTTTCTTTTTGTTGCTGTTTTTTTCTTTATTGATACCAACCCAGGCAAGGCAGTATAGATACTAAAATGCAAGGGAACAGGAACATTAAAAATGAGCAGAAAAGGAAAAGAGTAATCAGGAGTACATCAGGTAGTAATTGTTGTTGCATTGACATTTTTGCATATTAAAGTTGGCTGGAAAGCACGGAGCTAAAAGGGAGTTCCACAAGAAAGAATCTGTTAGCATAGAACTTACAATTGCATCTAACCAACTCAACTATAAACTGATGACATCTCAATATTTATGAAGTCTAGGTTCCATAGGGAAATATGCGTGTGTCTAGTGAAAAATTAGCTTGTAAATGCATGGGCATATGAATCTAACACATTTCTGAGTATGCATTATCATAAACAAACTAAAATTTTGATGCACTTATATACTAAAAGCAATATTTACATTTGTTCAGTTAGACTTGGAATCTGTTAATCTTTTTTAACTCTGAAAGGACACATCATCTCATATTGAGTTCAGGCTGCCATAAGTTATACTAACACTACTTAACAAGGCTAACAAGTAAAATACATGTAAAGCTTTCTTAATCAATGAAAATCAAACAATGCAAAAATAAAAAATACAAGAATGTTTTTCTCTTCATATCTCATTCTCTGATGAAGCTTTAATAAAAGGGAAACATGTTAGATTGATAAATATTTCCTATTCATTTTTTACCTATCACACACACACACATATATATATATATATATATATATATATATATATATATATATTTCTGAGTTGAGGTATTGCAATTATTTACACTATTTACATTGTTCACACTATTGTCCTTATCTTCATTGCCATATTCCTGACATTTTGGTTGTTGTATGCTCCGGACTTCTTCAGGTGACGTGAATTTCACAAGGGGAAATAAAAACATCAGGTGTATCTAACCACATATAGAGGAAAAAGTGAGATCACCACCCGCTGTAGGATGAAGTTGAAATAATAGACAGAGAACATCACTGGAAAATGATAAAACTTAAGGAATCAGTGTATATGCTAGTCCACAAAAATCTCCAATCTTACCAAGCATAGACATGAATAAAATATGGGAACCAGTATTATGTAAGGCTAGAGAAAAACAATAATAACAACAAAATTGTAATATGATCTCTGGTAAAGAAAAAAACTGAGACATTAGGTTTAGAAGTCCCAAAAATTTATATGCTGAGAGACAGACATATAGCTCAGTGGAGAAAAATGTTGGTTGAATACAGTGAGTTGTGAGTTGAATACTTGACTACAACAAAGGTGAAGAAAAACTTCGAGAGTTGAGTTAAAGGGAAATAACTGGCACATCCGGAAGAGGCATAGCATGTGGAGTAGAAAATCTAGCCTGCTTGACAAAAGAAAGGGTACAGTTCAAAATTTCAATCACCTGAAGAAGGCTGGTGTGTAAAATGATGCATCATAAATATGGCAATTAAGATGAGCACAACAGCCAAAACAAATGTGAGCAAAGTAGTTTCTAAAGAATTGATGGATTTACTCTTTAACCCAATATTTTTATTATCTCAAATGTATACAAAACATAGCAGATATGGGCTCTCAAGAAAAATAGTCTAAAGGAAAGAGGATGTGCTGTCTTTAAATTGAGTACAAAGAGACTTACTTTGATGTCCCTCATAGGCAAATGCTAAAGCATGATGGATCAAATGGTAGTTTCTCCTAAAAAGAGAAACAATAAGGGTTCAATCACTGCTGGAGGACATATTGTGTTTAATTAGATTTCTCAGAAGTAGATGCTGCAGGCTAACAGATAATAAATAAATAGATAAAATGTGGTATCTATTTCAAGTCAAATAAGTCCATAATAATAATATTTGAATGAATATATATATAATGTTTGAATTAATATGTAGAAATGTCAGTGTTGTAGTGCAAATAAATTTAAATAAAAAACAAATTTAATTATATTATATTATGTTCAATACTGTATTGAGCACTTTTTAAAAAGTAAATAGCAGAGAACTCTGAAATTTAAACCTGTTGGTTCTCGTCATCTGAATATATATATATATATTCCTTATTTCACCTTTTTTAACAGAATTACTACTTTCCCAAACAAACGTACACAACAGTATCAAGAAATCAAAAGAAAATGGTTGAATGCATCAACACAGCAATAAAAACAATATCTCCACAAGTGACAGTGTTTGATGTAATTTTTAGTTAAAAGTACAAAATAGTATTCTTTAAATTCTTTCGGTTGCTAAGGACATTTTGTTTTGTTATTATTAGTTACTTTGTTTTATGAATTCATTTCATGTTTTGCCTTGAAAAAATCCACATTGGATGAAGTGTGTTGGCAATTAATACAGTTTTCCTATTGTCTTTTACATTTATACACACGCACCCCCCCCCCCACACACACACACACATATATATATATATATATATATATATAATTGTGCTTGAATGGTTTTATATTTATATATATATATATATATATATATATATATATATAATTGTGCTTGAATGGTTTTATATATATATATATATATATATATATATATATATATAATAAAAATAAATAAACAGGCCTGTATATTGAAAAGTTGCATGGATTTGAAAATTATTTACTTGATATAGTAAATTATATTACTTTTCTTAAAAGGAAAGATTTTTTTCTGATAGCACCTTAATTAGTTAAAGAAATTGAATAATCTGATAAAATGTTAATAAAATTGGATAAAACAGCAAATTTCTATAAATTAACACCAAAGAAATATAATACTCTAAATATGAAAAATTTAACAAAGAACTATTAAAAATTAAATAATAACATAGAAAATTTTGTTGAAAATATAAATGTTTCTAGTAAAAAATCACCGATAGACTGAAAATAAGCAATAGAGTAGCAAAACTCAGCACAAAGGAGTGTTATATAGCCATAAAAGACCATAAGCAATACTTTGATACAAATTCTACTATTAGGATAATAAATCCCACAAGACTTGAGATAGGAAAAATAAGTAAAAATATACATGAAAGAGTAAATAATTAAATTATGGAATACCTTGGATTAAAACTATAGATTGATACCACAAATTTAACAAATTGGTATTATAATATAAAAGAAAAAACAACTGTTCTTTAATCCAATTCAATATTGAAGAATATTACCCATCAATATCAAGGCAGAGGAGGAAAGTATCATCATAATGAATGCAAAAAATGTGTTTTCATTCATAATGAACAGTGGACAAAAAATAATTCCAAGGTAAATTTTGATATAACAATGAGGTCTGTAGACTCTGTTGAGTTTTCAAATCTAGTTTACTTACTTATGCTATATAATCTTACAGCCTATAATGATAAATACAGAAAATATTGAGATTATACAGGGATGAAGGCTTTATGGTAGTGAGAAGTTCCACAAATTTTAAAATAGATAAAATTAGGAAGATAATATATAGAGAATTTAAAAACCTTAATTTAAAAGTGACTCTTAATACAAATATAAAAAAAAGTAGATTTCCTTGATGTGACTTTAGATGTAGAAAATACAACTAACTAACCAAATAAAAAACCAAATACAAATCTTTTATATATCCATTAAAAAAATATTCATAAAAGAATATCCATTAACTTACATATATCTGATAATTTGTTTTGTATTATAATATAATATTAATTAAACAGATATTCAAATTTTTACAAATTAAGAGTTTATGAAAAGATTGGAAAAAAATTGCATTCTAAGCAAAATGAAAATAGCATAATCCTACTCAAAGGTCCCTTTAAGTCAGATCAAAAATATAAAATGGTTTCTTTCTTTCGTTTTTGTTTTTAAAAAATGTTGGGATGCAAAGAAAGCAAAGACAATAATCTTGTAACAAAAATGGATACATTGCATCTAGATGGTGGCTCAATTGACTGACACTTTCTGTTAAAATTAAAAAAAGGAAACCTGTATTCCCTAAATATATAACCTATATTTTCAAATTTAAAAGTTTGAACTTCATTCTGATTAGTTAAATTAAACATACACATAAATTTTTCTGTCCTACTCCATTCATATCAATTCTTTAAATAATAAGCGTATTGTTTTATATATTCAAATGTAAATCATTTTCACAATTTTCATTTTATATATATATATATATATATATATATATATAAAGTCTGAATTAATAAATATATATATATATATATATATATATATATATTATTTTTATATAATAATGTTTGAATTTATATGTATATATTAACATTAAAATGTATATATATATATATAAATATTAATTCAAACATTATTATATGTGCATATATATATATATATATATATATATATATATATATATATATATTCAGACATTATTATAATTAACATTTGTTATTTGAAATAGACATCCCATTTTAATTTATTTTTTATATATATACACACGCACTCATGGACACACACAAGGTAAAGATATAGAATGAATTAAATATGATAACTAGTGATTGTTTAAAGATTGAAATCCAGTTAATAATCCAGAACTATTGTTTTCAGAAATTCCCCCAGTTTCATGACAGTAACCTTGTCACCACCTCCAAGCATAGTTTTATTTTTTTAAGTTCTTTGTTATCATGCTTCCGATAAAGCAGTATTTAAAGTCAGGCACGACATAGTGTGAAAAAAAGCAGAAAAAGTAAACTTTATAACCAATGAATAGAAACTTCAAGGGCATGATGAAAACATCATCATTGCAGTGCAAATACCATAAATGTTCTAAAATTTTTACAAATATTGTGATTGTAATCACCAGATTCTTTGCATTGCACTGTGAAGAATTCCAAAATCTTCTTTAATTTCTTGATTGTCATTTGTTCAGTCATTGTAATCATTTTTTCTTTGTTTTCCTTATCATTTCCAAATGAACAACTCTTACTTTGTACAATTATAAATATATTCTGTTTTGACTCAACCCTAAAGCAAAATTCTTCAATTATATATTCATATATATAAAACACAATACTTAGTCACACTTATGTATGTGTGTGTGAGTGTGCATGTGTGTGTGTGTGTGTGTATATATATATATATATATATATATATGAATATATGTCCACTTGTGCAAATTACCTGAAACAAAACAAATAATGTCTTCCTAGGATTTTTCACACTTTCCCTGATCATGCATAGATTGTCTCTTAGTGTTGTTTCTCTCTTTAAACCACATTTTATTTTATGTTTTTTTATTCGGCTTGATGTCACGACTGACAGTTGAAAGGCTGACATCAACAACATTCTTGATCCCTCTGTAAGGCTTGCCAGTGTGTTCTTGCAATGTTACAATTTTTGTATGCTTCCTTAAAGTAACATCAGTCATAGACAATGACTATAGGACAACTAATCTATAGTCTCTTGGCATAATAAAAATCTGATGCAGTATTTTTCAAGGCCAAACAAATTTTATCATACACCTTGAAAATAGATTCATATTTGTGCACACCACTGTAAATGAGTAAATCTGAGAAAAAATAGAAAAATAGAAATTGGTTACACCCTGAAACTCTAATGGATCTAAAACTGACCATATAATGAAAGAAAGGAAACTAAAGCAGAATATCTGTTTATATATATATATATATATATATATATATATATATATATATATATATTATATATATATATATATATATATATATATAACATTAGAACATGTGTAAACTACAGACTACTACAAAATTGTACATTTTGTTTCCACAGTGAAAGAACAATGTCTCATCAGGTGGTTAACAATGATGGTAATAAACGTTTTATTTTAAAAAAATTATTTTTGAAAACAACATTTCCCTTTATTTTTTTATTTTTTTTTCTGTAAAAGGTAAAAAGATATTAAAAAAGGGAAAGACAGAGGGAAGAAAAGATCAGAAAAATAATGAAAAATCAAGGAAAAGAAAAGAAAGAGGAAAAGGAAAGATACAAAAGAAATAGAAAGTGAAGAGGAAAATAAGGGAGAAAATGTATATTTATATATGTACACACACAGAGACAGAGACAGACAGACAGACAGAGAGAGAGAAATAGAAAAAGAGAGGGAGTTGTAAATTTGAATTGACAAATTCTTTATATATATATGTGTGTGTGTGTGTGTGTGTGAAATAGAGAGTATTATATATATATATATATATATATATATATATATATATATTACATATAAAAATTCAACTTTTCCAAGATTGTATGGCCATATCCATAAAGGAAACCTACACTCACAACATCAGTGATCATAATTCCTTTTGGATATATATATATATATATATATATAAATAGGTATGCAAGTTTCATTGAAAATGCCAGCACAGAGACCTATCAAACTCTTTCTGTACCTATCTGTAACATACTTGTTGATAATATAAATATAATAGTTTCATCATCTACATATAAAGAAAAGGATGAAAATAATGGAAGCATTATTAATAAAAAAAATCTAACACTTAATAATATCAACATATCTATGGCTCTGCATACATACACAAACATCTTATATATTCAGTTAAAAGTAAAATAAAATTCATCCTTGATAATGGCTAAAAGTATAGCCAAAAGCACTTTGAGAAATAAAACATTTGAACAATTTTTATATAATTTATATTCTGAAAAGAAAAAAAATTATAAGATCACATATAAAAATTATAAAAAAACTTAACTAACAACATCTTGTCTGTCATTTTTAAACAAACTTGTATAAAAGAGATATTAATGCTTAAATTCACAATATATATAGTTGTATATTTGGGCAGTAGTACCTCTCTAATATATGTTTCAAAAAATGACTAACAAGTTATATTTGCTAAATTTTTCATTGTTGTTTCTTGTGTGCAAACAAGAAATTACATTTCCTAGTGGTATTTAAGCATGTAGAAATTATCCAAGGATTTTGGCTTTGGTATTGTAATTACTGTGGAAGTTGCTGAGAAGTAGTCATATTATTAATTTCTGAATATGGCTCTTAGATTATGGCCATGTTTATAGTTAATGTTGTTAAAGGGACGTTTTTTGTTTTTTTCCGATAACAGCTTCTGTTATTTTTAGATTTTTTTACAGTTATTTATATTTCTGATGAATATGTTATAAAATAAAAGTCAGTAAGTTTCTATGCTGATTTTTAAAATTTCTAAAATAATAGAAGCTCTTTTCATTAAAAACGAGCATTAACAAACAAGCACTAACAAACAACATATATTTATATATGCATATATATATATATATATATATATAGTGTTTAATTGTGTTAGTGCTTCACACCAAGGTTGATACTTTTCAGTGGTTTTAACTAATAAAATGTATTTTACCAAGCAGGTTTTTTATTGTCAAGTGCTTGATATCAGGGCATGGATAGAGTGTTGATAGGTACAAACGGCCCTGACAAGTGAGGACATCATAACCGTGTCCTCACAAAACTTCAAAGTCAGCATAAATCTGCTCTATTAAAGAAAGAGTGTGGGGGAGAGATAAAAATAGATAAATATTGCTGTTAGATTTTGGTCTTGCATATCTACCATGTATTAGGAGATCCTTGATGAAATTCAAATAAGAATCTGCAATCTTATTAGTCATGAGTTGACATCTTAACTCCAGTCATTTTCCTGTGCTTTTTCTATAAACATTTTCATGGTAATTGTTCTGATGAGCTTTCCTCTTTGGTAACTTTACAAATTTAAACACTAAAACATAGACTGGCAGTTAAGTCTCATTATTTTACTGTTGAAATGGCTAGATGTAACCATTCTATGCTAGCAATTTTTTTTACTCTCGCACTTATTCAAGGAACTTTCTTCTAGCCTCTTGCTTTCCAGTCAACTACAATCTTTGAAAATTTAAATGTGATGTCAATCACTACCTTTTGTCTTATTAATTCTTGTTAATTCTGCACACTTTATTGGTGTTTTTCTCATATTCTTTCATGCTCAATAAGCCTTTGTATATTAGTGGGTCTATTACTTTGCTTGGGGTGAAATGATTAAGCACACACACACACACACACACACACAAATGCGCACACATACAGGGTGCAATGGGTAAATTTTATATTTTTAATTTGTTTTTGATTTTGTCAACTGCACAGTATAGTAGGTACAATTGCACACAATCTGTGAGAAAAAGAGCACCTTGATGCAATTCTCTCTACCAGAAATTTGGAAACAACATACTAAACTCTCTAGCATTCATGCCAGATCTCCAATAAAAACATTTAAGAGTTTTTGGATGTCAATCTGAGAAGAGTGCAGAGGATTTGGAAAGAGTTGGATGGCTCTAATGCTGATTATGAAAGTACAGCAGCTCAGAAAACTTACTCATTCTGATAAGAAAAGAACTCCTGAATTTGTTCATGAAGGCATCAGACTCAACATGGAATCCTACATCAAGTGCTTTGAAGAGGTAGTGCTACCCTAAGTCTAGTGGGTGGTTACTGAAGTACCTTATTTCTAGCAACTTGACTCTGCACCATACCACACTAAGCAAGAGAACACAGTTATGGCTGTCGGACAATATCACCCTTTAAATATGGCCACTTAACTCCCCAGACTACAACCTCCTTGATTATTATTTGTGGGGTCTCAGTTGATCAAAAGACCAACAAAATTCTTTGTAACAGTAAAGATGAACTGAAGGCAAGAATTATGGCAGCATTTACCAACTTAAACAAGGAGACTGTCCAGAAGAGATGCAGGAGATTATGAAGTTGTCTAGAGACTATGGTTGAAGCCAATGGCAATTTTATTAAAAAAATTTACTCTTTAGTATTTTAAGATATTTTTGTACAATTTTGGTAAATATACTTGTTTAAATGTGATGTCAGTGTCATTTTCATTTTGTGTAATTTAGATGATAATTTATCCATCACAGCCTGTGTTTGTATGTGTGTATGTATATGTGTGTGTATATATGTGTGTTTGTGTTGATAGATAGATGGATAAATAGAAAATTAATAGATAGAGAGATAGAGATATTGTGTGTGTATATTACACATTTCATGGAGCACACAGAATATTACACTGATCTGAGGAATAAGTGGCACTTTAATCCAAGGCAGAACACACAAACGCTACACCGATCATAGGCAGAAAGGGTAAAACTTTGATCCTCGGCAGACTGCACTAAGAATCCTTTTGTAGGCTGTAGATGGGGAGTTAAGCTAGTTAGCATCCGCCTATGAATTTCTACTTTTAGAGAAGTGGAGTTAAGCTAGGGCATCAATACTGGCTGAAAAACATAAGAAGAAAAATTACAAAAAATATAAATAAAAACAAATAATCGAAAGAATATAAAATAAATAACATGAAGTTTCATTACATTTATTCAAAAAGAGAAAAAGTATAGAAAATTAAATGTCATTCACACAGAACTAATCCAGTCATTTGCATGGGCAATGGATGAAGGGGTACTATGTTAGTATGTATATATTAGTAATGTATATAATAGCACCTTAAACAACCATTGTGCCTAATCAGAAGAAATTGGCAAGAGAAGATTATATTGTTCCTGTCTTTCAGCCTGCCTTGTAAACCAGCATTCAGAACCTTTGTATTTTACTTAAGCTGGAACACAAACTACTGATAGCAGTGGGAAATGTTCATCTCTCTTATCCACCAAGCAATTTTTCTGTGCACACACACACACACACACACACACACACACACACACACACACACACACACACACACACACACACACATATGTATATATTAAATTTATTTGTTTAAACATTATTTTTAATGGATGCTCACATTTGAATAGATACTCTGCTTTTAATAATTAAACACTACATATTTATATAAGCTTATATATATATACTTTCTGCAGTAGAATGGTTGTCAACCAGGGCTACAGAACCCAATCTATATTACTATTTTACCCATAGCTGGATGGAGAAGAGATGAATTTATACCATCCTTGAGGGTATTTATGAAAGTATGTGCATTGTTGTACAGTAGATATTGGCTCGAAACAAGAAATCGGAGTGCCAAGTTTGAATTCCAGTTTAATTTGTTGCATTCACGCATGTGAGAAAGGTATCAGTGTGTTGATTCTCCGTCCAGCTATAGGTTAAACAGTAGGAATGATTGGCTTCTATAGCCTTAGTTGGAAACTGGTCTACTACAGAAAGTAATGGCAACCTACTGAGCGAAAATCTTCTCCCCAGTCAGTTATGTCTCTTTTGGAACATGTTCATTTAAGCATGTATGACATATTGCACGTAACTAAATTCCTCTTGCTATCTCTCAAGATTAAATAATACATAGCAGTTCAGCACCATTTTCTTCAGGGTAATGTTCTTTCACTTAATTTTTTTTAGCTCATCATCATCATCCTTTAACTAACCATGATTGGTCAAAAATCTATCCGCAATCCAACCCCACACAATATTGTCAAGCATTGCTGTACTCAGATTCTGGTCTGTGAGTAGACATCATGGACCTCTTTTGATAGATGATACAGGAATGGATTGCTGGCCCATATTAGCTTCTAGAAGGCATCTTCCACGATCATAAAAAGCAAAGATTATTAAAACCATTTCATTAATGACATCACTGAAACAAATAAGTACAATCAATAATAATTACATTAAAAAATAGATAAACAAAAATCCATCAACAACAACATTTACTAACTTACATTTATTAAGTAATAAATTACATTACTTAGCATACTCTATAGTTTACCTTTCCTTAACCAGATAAATTTAAGAATATTTTAGAGCGTTCCTAACTTAAAAATTTAAAAAGTTAATATTATTTTACCTCTAATTTATTTCTGTTTATAAAAATAAGTTACAAAATAAAATCTCTCCATTTACCTTAAGAACCTTGGGGGACATAATTTGCCTTAAGTATCTCAGGGGATAAAATGCATTGGTGTAGAAAAGTTCTCCTTTTTGCTAAAATATCACATTGAAACACCAGTTCTTGTACAGTCACCAAAGTTAAGCAATACTGAGCCTGGTCAGTACCAAGATGGGTGACCAGTTTGGAATCTCAGGTGCTGTAGACATGGATGTGTAGATGGTATCATGTATAAAGGCTTGGAATTGAAAATCAAAGAGCCAAGTTTCAAATGCTCGGAGTCACCATCTAGATTTTGAAAAATTGACTAAAATATTGAAGGTTGGATAACATTTCAAAACTAATTTACTAAATCAATTCAAACCAGAGGAACTTTCACTTCTTGAAAAAATTATATTATATATTCAATGATAATATATATTCAGTGATTATATATATATATATATATATATATATGATATACAAATCTATATATTGGATTAATAGTGTATAAATGAATGAGAAAAATGTTATTTTACTCATTAAATTCCTCAAAAGGACTTCTTTAGATTAATTTTAAAACAATAGCAATAAAAGTAAACAATAGAAAGCTAGGTTATGATACATTATGCTTCCTGATAAATTAGATTTCAAAATTTAAAAGAAATTAATGCCAAGTGTTCTTGCATTTCCCATGTTTGTCAATGGAAAATTGTAACCAGCAATTTTTAACATTTTTTAACTGAAATGCTTATCCAATACAAGACCTAAGAGCCACTCAAGATATCTGTTGTATGAATCAACAAAACCATTATGATTTATATACATGTACTCAGTATGGACATAAGAATCAAGTAACTGTCACTTTCATGCTTTTATGCAATTTTTAGACTACTAAAAAAATACTATCAATAAGCCCATGGCCTAATAATGAACAAATGTGTACAAAGGTTTATCATTAAATATATGGCTTAAAAAAGAAAGATTGTCTGCAATCAGTAAGTTCCTGACCTAATGATGAAAAAATATATACAAAGATCTATCAGGAACTTCATAGCCTAATGTTGAAATAAATATATACAAAGGTCTATCAATAAGTCCATGGCCTAGTGATGGAAAACATAAATACAAATGTCTACAAGTCTATGATCTACTGATGAAAAAATACATATATAAAGGTCTATTAGTGAGTACATTAACCACATTTTTTCTCACTGTATCTTTATTAAACTTGGTTTTAAAATCATGGTGTGAGATTGACAGTCATCATGCAGTGTTGCTTCCTATGTCAACACTGCCTAAATTTGCAAATCCCCTTTTGCCAATACTAAGCACTCTTTCCTCATGAAAATAGTTTATATTTTAAGAAGTATATTTATATGTGTGTACATTTTGGTATGCGTGGATTTCATCCTAAAGTGTCATATATTTTATTAATGAGATATCCTTTGTATCTGTGATGATATGGATTTATTATAGACAAAATATATATGTGTGTATATATATGTGTGTGTGTGGCAATTAATTGCAAATATCACAATGTCAATAATATTTTCCTATAATGGTATGTGTGGACTTCAAAGCAATTTATTTATATAATGTTATGCATGTGCATATGTACATTATCCAATTCATCTTTTATGCTTTGCAACTCTTTTCATTTTTTTCTTCAGAAAAGCAGCTAAACAACCAGTACAAAACTATAAGAAAATACACAAAGAAACAAAAAACAATCTTGCAAACATATAATCCTTTTCAATCAATACCTATCTTCACTTTCAAACTGCCTCTCTTCATCAGCTTTCATCTAAGTCTACCTTTCTCTACATCTCGATTACCCAGCTCTCTAATCAGCATCATCATGATCATCATTATTACTGTCTTGTTCTCCCATCCCTCATTGCTAGCTTCAACCTTTAAAAATCCATCTTTCATTTCCATCAAGGTGAATGGGTGCAGAACATTTTTCCATTCTCAATCTGGCTATGTCTACAACAACTGCCATGAATTTGCCAAGATATGTGTATCTCCTTTTCGCTTTCTCTTGCTTCCCTTCATTCCCAAATATATAAGCACGTGTCAAATACGAAGCACAATGAGCACAAAGATTTCAACAAATAAATACATGAGAGGAACAAAAAATATCTACACATCTATGCAAAAGATGAATAAACAAAATAAAAATAAATAAAATAAAATAAAATTTTTTTAAGAAAACATTGATAAGGACAAAATAAATAAAGTAGAAAACAGATCAAAACCTTTCCTTTTTATTATTATTATTTAGTTTTATTTTTTTACGATATTTTTATCTTACCCACCTACACACATTTCCAATCACTCAAGAATGGGATGCTTGAAATTTTCTTCCTGCTTAAAAAAGAATTAAAAATAGAGAAAATATCTTCTTTGATATGCCATGTACCTTTAGGTCATGGGTTATTATGGTTCTCCACAACTTCCTATCCTTTGTAGATCTTAGCAATGTTTCTGTTTTTAATATCCTGCCGTAACTTTGTTCTGCTATCCATTTACACGAGCTAGTTAGGTAAATTAATCTTTGCTTTTCTTTGTCTCTCTTGACTTCAGTATATCTTGTGAGTGTCAAATTTTCCAAGTCTTCTCTTTTTGTTATGGGCCTCATAAATTTTAAACCTTTTTTCTGATTTTATATGTAATTATCATTTTCTTTCTACTTTCTTTAAGACTTTTTCATTTTCACAAGCTCAGTTCATAGTATTCTCAGCAGCTGTCTCTAGAACCACATGCCTATTTTTTCAAGACTCTTTAAGATTGTATAGGAATTTAATCCTATATATATATATATATATATATATATATATATTTCAACCAATAAAATCCCTTCAGAAGATTTGTTGGATAAACAATCATTACAAGGGAATCATTTTGGATCATCTAGAAAGTAGAAATAACAATAATTCCTTTCACTATTCCCACAAATTCAAGAAAAAGATTTTTGTAAGCCAGTGTGAAATTATTTTCTAACAAATGAAAACATTGTATTTAAAACATTCACACCTCTAAGTGAAATCAGATTTTGAATCCCTTTATGGATATAAAAATAGAAACATAGTACTTCTCAGGGCTCAAAGAACTTTTAGTGGCCAGTTTGATCAACATGTGTGCACACATGCACACACAATGGAAGAGATACTAGCCAGCCATCAGCCACCAACTAAGATCTTGTCCATGCACATTATAGAAGGACTAACCAACAACTACATACTAAGCCTTTGTCTACGAACTCACAAACACATCAGGCTGATTGTCATAAAGTAAGTCTGTCTACACATTTCACAACACACTATGAACATTTAATTACTTTATAAAACAAATTTTACTTCGAAGAAAATTGAACATTTTATTGTTATTGTATATTTCTGTGGAGGCACATTGGTGTAATAGTGCTTGGACTGAGGAATCAAAGAGCAGAGTTTGAATTTCAGTTAAATTCATTACATTTACTTACATTACATTTACTTATGTGTTAATCCTTTTAGGAAAGATATGACTCCATGGGTAAATAACAGGACAGACTCAGTTTGATAGCCTTGGTTAGCAACCAGTCTACAGCAGTAAGATTTGGCAACATACTGCAGAAAAAACTTTGCACCACATCCTTTTAGGGGCCACTTGTGGAGCCAAAAAATTCCTATTAAAATTCTTCTAGAGAAGAAGCCAGCTCAATCTTCCCAGGTTGAATTCTGCCACAAATATAAGTATTTTTGAAAAGAATATATAAATGTTTTTTCAACTTATATTCTGCTTCAACTTTTTCTTCAGAAAATAATCTTTTTTATATTTCATTTAAAAGATATGTTGCTGTTCAATGTTTAGGATCCCAACACTCAGATAAAATCAAAACTTTGATTAGATGGATCCCAACAATTTTCCAGTATTTACTGCCACACAGCAGTTCAGCAATCACTTCTTTCTATTTTTTTTTTTTTTGTTTCTTAATACTTTACTCAGCTTTTGGAAAGCACTTTTGCTATTTCAATGTACCTTCAGATTTTAGTGTTACACTTTCTGTCATCTCTTGAAACACTTCCGAGATATTTAAAATTCTGCATTTACTTGATTTTCACATCTCCAATTCTTACCTCATATCTTGAATTTTTTCTCTTACTGACAACCATACATTACATTTTCTTATAATTGGTGGTTTTCCTTTACTCTCTTGGAAATCCTGTTGTTTTCTTTTCGTGTCTGCTACCATCTGTGAATCTTATTAAGAATGTGCTCACCAATAATAAATAGCCTACCAGTAGAAACTCCAACTTCCTTAGGATAGCCTCACTGTAAATGTTAAATAAATCTGAGGAGAAGACATATACATCTCAAGGTTCTTAACAAAATCTAAATAAAGGTCTGCAATGTAATAAACTCTAACTTTGTATCTCAATTTCAGTCTCTTTCTCATTGATATCACATGGATTCTCATCATCTTTTCTACAAATATTTCCAAGGCAACAACTCTGACAAGCTTTTTTCCCAGGTGCCTCCACCACATAAATTTGCATGAACTACTAGATTGACATCTAGGTCTCACCCTTTTACCATTGAAATAATTAAATTAACCCCCTCTTCTACTCTAACAGTTTCTTTTCTTTCACTTCCTGCCTGTAGAATTCCATTCCCTTTACTTGCTTCCATGATAGTTTCAACTTCCAAAATTTTAAATGCTACATGAATTGCCATCTTTTATGCCTCTGAATTCTACCTATCTTATATCCTTTCTTCAAAACTCCTGTAACCCTTATTTTTTCTCTTTTTCTGTCTCTCATTTCTCTCTGTCTCTTTAATCTCCTGTGCAGTAGTGGTGGGTTTGCCTTGCTTAAGATGATATGATTCAAAATTATTAATAAGTTTTCCTTCTCCAAGAAAGCAGACACATTAATAATTCTAAAAATGACTAACCTTTCTAGAAAAGAGTTTTCAAATTCTATTGTTAGTCTTACTCCTATAATAATTGTTATCTTAGGCATTTTCTTTCACCCTAAGCAAGGCAGTAAAACTACTAACACAAAAGTGATTACTGAGTGTGAAAGAATAATAAAAAAAAAAGAGAAAAATTCCTAAGGAGCAAGAAGAATAAAAGAGTAATCAAGAACACAGTAGATAATGATTGACATTGCATTTAAATTTTTGAAGATCAAAGTTGGCTGTAAAGCATGGAGCCAGAAGAGAGTTCCACAATTGAGAAGTGTCAGAAAAGAAATTTTTATCATAGACCTTAAGGTTGCAACTAACCAATTCAACTGTAAACTGCCAGTCTAGTCAGTCAGTTAAGTGCTATGCGTGATGTGATACATGCTTGGGTGATTATGTCTCAAAAAAACATGACTGACTGGGTAGAAGATTTTTTCCCACAGTACATTGCTGTTACTTTCTGCAGTAGACTGGTTGCTACCCAAGGCTATAGAACCCAATCTGTTTTGCTATTTAACCCATAGCTGGAGAGATAAGAGATGGATTAATACATTTCCCAAGGATATTTGCATGTAAGTGAATACAACAAATTGAACTGAAATTTGAATCCTGCTCTCTAATTTCTCATTCTGAGCCAATATCCACTGCTCCACAACGCACGTCTGGATTCATTATTCCATTTGAATTTGTTGCATTCACTTACACACATATACCCTTGGGAAAGGTATTAATCCATCTCTTCTTCCACTAGCTATGGGTTAAATAGCAACACACGTTGGCTTCTGTAGTATTGGTTGGCCACCAGTCTACCACAGAAAGTAATGGCAACCTACTGCAGGAAAATCTTCTGCCCAGTCAATCACCTCTCTTTCGAGTACTGTGCTTAAATTTCTAAAGTCTAGGTAATATAGCAGAAAGTTCATCAGATATTAAATTAAAAACAATTATGAAAATTTCATGAGTTGTTCAAATTAGTGAACTCTTTGTTGTTATCACTGTTTCATGTTTTACTAAGTAAAAAAGGAGTTTCACTTTTTGTTTTTACATATGGTTCACTAATGTTCTAGAACAGATCAAAAAGAATAAACAAAGCAATAGTTGGTGGTAAATATACTGGAGTAACTCATTAAGCTAAACATCATAGCATCTCATACAACACAGGTAATTTTGCATTTGTAGGTCAGCCAAGATAATTTTGGAGATAACAACAGAAACAATGAAATGAATAGTCTGAATAGGAACTGCTCCACACAAATTTACATAAAGTAACTGTTATAATGCGACAAAGTCTAGTACTGGTACACTTATTGCTATTTATTATCATTTGCTTTCATTTCTGTTGCATACTAATTTTCTACCGAGTCGCAGAGACCTAAAGTCAGATATGACGTTTTTCACTGCACATTTGTGAAAAAATAAAGCAACCTAAAAGCATGCACATTTTGTAGAGATAATGCCCTTCATAGGGTCTAAGCTGTGCTTTATATTCCTTTAAGACATGTGCTGCCAAAAGTTCCTTTAGTGAGTTGCTAGGGAAGAAAGGTTTATTGCATTGTTTTGTATTTCTCTTTATGAAAATTATTATGCCCATGCTATAATAACATCTTATTTCATGGCCAGAACTGTGGATATGGATGTTGGTTAGTTCCAACGATTTAACCCAAAAAGTTGTGAGTTCACTACCAAGCTACAGCAGTGGTGAACAAATAACTTTAGAGAGAGTCAAGTTAAAGAAAAGATAAATACATGGCAACCAGAAGCTGCATTGCACATGGAATCAGTGATTGTAATAATGGTTCAGCTCAAAATTCTTAGCATCTGAAGAAGGCCAATGTACAATGGCCAAAATGTCATAAACATGGCAGAAAAGATTTTTTTTTTTTTTATTAATTCAACCCAAGCAAGGCATTCCATTGCCACTATTGCACATGGGGCTACATAGGGGAAGGTAAAGAGGAGGAGTGGTTAGGTGTAGGAAATGTCAGAAGGAAGGTGATAGATGGGTAAGGATGAGGGTTGGGCAGATGGAAAGAGTGTTTTAAAGAATGGGAGCGAGTTAGTGTGTTAGGAGGTGTCTATTGACCTTACATTTAAACTCCTGGAGATTGTAGCTGTCGGGGAAGTAATCATGTGGAAGGGAATTCCACAATCGGGAAGTGCGAGAAAAGAAACTGTTGGAGTAGAAGTTGCGGTTGCATTTTATCGGTTTCACTGTAAAAGGGTGGGATCTCATTACTAATCTAGTTTCTCATGCAAATTCGTATCTAGGGGGCAGCAGTGATCTAAGTTCATTGGAGCAGAAGCCGTGAAAGTATTTATAGAAGAGACATAGGGAAGCCACGTTGCGCCAGTGAGAGAGAGACTGCAGGCAGTCTGCCAAGTTGGTATTGATCACATTACAGACCCTCCGCTGTACCTTGTCGAGAAGCTCGAGGAGAATAGCAGGGGTACCCGACCAGATATGGCAACAGTATTCAATGCATGGGCGGATGGTAGATTTATAAATGTGCAGGATAGATTCAGACAGAAAAAACCTCCGGGCCCTGCACAGAGAACTGACTTTCATAGCAGCAGATTTAGCAATGGATTTGATATAGTCATTCCACTTGAGGTCCGCTGAAAGTGTAAGACCAAGGAGGCGTAGTGCTTTACTCTCTGGGAGGCAAGCCTGGTCCTAATGGGAAGTAGGTACAATTGTCTATGATGGTTAATTGATAGCAGCTTTGTTTTAGAAGCATTAAAGCTTACGAGCCATTTCTTACCCCAGTCCACTACAGATTGGAGGTCCTTTTCAAGCTCGGCTGCAAGGTTAGCTTTGTCGCCTACACCACATTTTTGGTCGAGGCGAGAGTAAACTGTGGTGTCATCGGTGTACATACCTACTTGGGATATTATGGAATCAGGGAGATCATTAATATATATCAGAAAGAGCATAGGACCTAGGATAGAGCCTTGAGGGACACCTGCGTTCGTATGGTAGTTCTGGGAGGCATGTCCGTTTAATACCACCTTCATTGTGCGGTTAGAGAGGAATGACTGGATTAGTTCAAACAAATGTCTAGTTATACCATAGCTCCACAGTTTGCATAGAAGGCCAGCATGCCAAACTCCTTCGAATGCTTTAGAGATATCCAAGGCAACGGTTCTGGCTTCACCATTCCTGTCGAGTGCCTGATATATGTACTCAGTGATGGTCGTTAGCATATCAGCAGTAGACCTGATGAAGCGGAAACTATACTGCTTGTCCGAGAGGAGCCTGTGTGCTGTGAGATGCTGAGTCACCTCGGCATTGATAATGGCTTCGAACACTTTGCCAAAGATTGGAAGAAGGCTGATAGGGCGGTAATTTGCAGGGTCAGAGGGTTCTCCAGTGTTTTTAAATATAGGAAATACAGAGGAAGATTTCCAACAGACAGGAAAGCAGGAAGCAGACAAGCAGAAGTTGTAGAGCTTAGAAAGTACAGAGGAAAGTTCGGGGGCACATTTCTTTAAGACTATGATTGGGATTCCGTCCCCTCCGCTCACTTTGTGAGGGTCAAGTTTTGAGATTATCTTAGAGACAAGCAAGGGTGTAACATGGACGTCATTCAGTTGAGCATCAGTTCTAGGTGGGAAGTCAGGTGTAGAAATTCCAGATGAGTCCAGTCTCAAATTATTCAAGAATCTGCGGGCAAAGCATTCAGCCTTGTCCGCTGGGGAGGTGAGGACCTCAAATTTGTTTATTAGTGAGGGTATTGTGGACTTGCTCTTGTTCAGTACTCTTTTACAGAGTCGCCAGTAGTCTTTGGTGCCAAACTTAGAGGATGCTGTGTGTTGCTTCATTCTGGCAGCAAATAACATCTTAGCTTCGTTAAGTATCTTTTTACACTTATTACGAGCTGAAGCGAAAAGCGTCTGTTTAGGTCTGACGCGTAGTTACGATAGAGTCGGAAGAAATGATTCCGGTGGGCAATGGCGGCCAAGCAAGCAGGCAAGAACCATGGAGACGAATGAGATTTAAGCTGAAATTTCCTGGCAGGGATGAAAGCATCAATGCCAGTCTTAACCCAGGAGGAAACCTCGGATGCACATTCTTCGATGGGAAGACTAAAAACGTTGTTCCATGGGACGTCACAGAGGAAGTCTCGGAACGAATCCCAGTCTGCTCTTTGGTAGCAGTAGGATATTCTACTTGTCTGGGTTTCTTGGGCTAGGTGGGAGTGGAATGAAATGTTGACAGAAACTAAAGTGTGGTCAGAGTTACCGAGTGGGCAGAGTTGTCTGGTAGTGCAAGAGTCTGGGATGGAAGTGAAGCAGAGGTCTAGCAGTGAGTCCCTTCCGCTAGGGTTGTTGGAGAAACACGTGGGGAAGTTCATCACTTGCGTAAGGGATTGGGTGATTGAAAAATTCATGGTGTGGACACCAGTGAGGTTGAGTTCTCCAGCCACTTGGTGTGGTGGGCATTAAAGTCACCAAACACGAATATATGGGCAGAAGGATGGGAAGAAATGGCTTTGTCAATATTGTCAGAGATACTGTCAAGTAACGAACAGTCAGGGGAGGAAGGGGAGCGGTAGAGAAAGAAGAGAAAGCTAATCGAACTTAGAAGTGAGAGGTGGAAGCACATGAAAGAATGATTCGGGGATTCAAGGGATGTCGCCCATGCATATGAACATTGGAATCCTTCCTGAAAAGGGGAAGGTAGCCAGGAACGTCAAACTCAGAAGAGGGGATAGAATGAGGACAATAATCCAAACAATGTAAATAGTGTACAGAATTATATGTATACATATTTACATGCAGAGAAATTATAACATGTATGCAACAACAAGCAGAGTAAAAAGTATAAAAAAAAACAGTATTATAATTGTCTACAGGAACTGGACCTACTGAAGATTTGTCTATGTTTCTAAAGAAGCCATATTTAGGATTCCAGATTTAAAAATGTCAAGGGAGGCAGATTTAACCTCCATCCTGGTGAGGCGAAGATCTCGCCCATGCTAAAAAATGCAACTGCTGTTTGACTCCTAGAAATTGACTGAAGGACTGACTACTTTCATCACTCTGTAAAGAGATGTCACTAAACTGCCATCACATAACTCATATGACTTCATCTTAACCAAAGAGAGATAATCCTCTTTTGTAAATCTACACCTTCAATGAGGGTCTCAGAAACTTTTCCAATCAAATGTAGGCCAAAATCACAACTGGAATTATTGATGTGCCACATTCTTGTAATTTCCACTTCAAAATCATTGTAGTTTAATAGTTTATTTAAGACCTTTTAAATTACATTAGACTCTGCAGGAACTGCCATGTCAGTAAAAAAGTATATGTTATTTTTGTTTACTTTCATCTTTATGTCTGTGTGATTAGTTCGATTATATTTTCTGTGTGTAATGTAAAGTCTCGTAAAATTGTTATATCTGTAACTAGGTCTGGGTGATGTTCACATCAGTTTCTTGCAATCTTCATCCCATAAAATTTGCAGATTTTCCATTGAAGATATTAGTCCACTTTGTTATGCCAAGTTTTATAATTGGTGTATTCTAATACTATGCAACCTGATACAAAATGATTGTTTCTGGATATTTGTCACAGAATCTGCAATTTGGGTCAACACAATTTTTAACAAACATCAGTCTTTTGCAGCAAAAATAAATTTTAGTCTAACATTATGCAATAACCAATGGGTATGGGGTTTGTTTATATCAGCTTTTTTGGCACGAGTAGCATATTGACCATGAAAATGTTTATCTTGCCATCATTTCTACATTTTTCTATTGCATTTGTTTTTGCCTTCTTTTTAGGTTCTTTGCCATTGCAGTAGGTGGATTATGGACTACTTGCTCTTCTGCTTGTCCTTGAAATTCCCTTTTGATCTTGTTTGCTTCATTTATTATAAAATGAAGATTCTTATTCCTTTTATATTCTTCAACACAGGACATTATCTAGTCTTCTATGGTCATCTAGTTGTCTTTCAAAAAGTAATTGTCATTTTCTAAGATTGTTTTAAATGAATTAATGTTCTGTCACTTTCAGGTTTGGACACATACAGGGGATCAATAACAACAATAGGATGATAAATGAAGTAACAAGTGAAAAGCTTTTTTATTTTGACATCTATTCACTTAATGTCAACTATGGTCTGGTTAAGGATGTTGAAATTGTATTGCACCATGGGGACAGCAACATGTTTTATGTTTGATATTAATATTATTTTTACAAGTTTTAATATTCTGATGAATCTTAATTCTTCAGTTAATAATTGAATAAATGCATGGCAACTTCTATGACAATAAAATATCTGTAAAAATTCCCCTGTTGCATTATTAAATATTTAAACTTAACATCTTTAACAAAATATTGCAATAACAATCATAAATATAAAGTTCTCTCTCTACTTTATTCATATTATTCCTCTTTGCTTGTATTCATTCTCTATTATGTTTATAGATTGCTTGTCTCTCTTCTGCTCATAATCATTCATGTCTTTTTCTCTGCCATTCTCTTGCTACCTCTATTTGTTGTCTTATTCTTTCTTTCATGACAATAATTTTTTCCAGAAATATAATGCATTTACAAAATATATTAAATTTCATTCATTACAGGAAAAGCATAACACACGTAGGTACCTAGGTAAATATTATTGTATTTTAATATAAAGACTATGGTTTGCTATGTTGTTCACAGCAAGAAAGTGTTTTCCTTAGTTGAAGGAGAATCAAGATGAAGACAGCAAAGAAAGACTTGAAATTAGTATTTAAAGCACAAAAATGCCTGAAGTTCAATAATACTATCCCTCTCATTTTTTTTATAAGAGATAATATATATTTTAAATCTAATTCTCTTTTATATTTCCTGTTCAGCATTTTCTTTTAATTATCATGCGTGATTATGTACGTCGTCCGGGTTCCTATGTTAATCTTCTGTGTTTTTGTGTGTGTTAAATCTCTTTCTAGAACATGACACGTGTAGATACTACGGTATAAATTTGTAATTATTATTATTATTGTTGTTATTATTATTATTATTATTATTAAGTGAGTTAACATCATATCAACAATGTGATTTTGGTGCACAAAGCCCAGTACAGTTGTTATGACCCCCAGTCTGAGAAAGACATACTATACATATGTATCACAGGTAAATGTAAACAATATTGTGACAGATTTTCATAAAAGAAGTGCATAATTTTGCAGGTGGTAAAACAAGTTAACCATAGTCAGGTTTATCAAGTCAATATGAATGATCCTTTTCTTAGCTGCATAGTATATGTTTCACCAGAGCTACATACAGTTTTGAATTTAGAGTTTTCCTTCTCTTAGACTGGTTATCATCAAAAGCTATAGAACTCAAACTGTTCTAGTATTTATCCAAAGCTGGGAGAAGAAGAGTCAGATTCATACCTCTCCCAATGGAATGAACTTGACTGAAATTCAAACTTGGCTCCCCACTTTTTCAATCCAAGCCACAATCCATGATGAGATGATGCTTGATTAGGAGTACTTTAAATTCAGGTAACTCCGTCTTCTCTGAGTTCCCAAGTTTCTAAATGTGACTATCAACTTACCTTGATTGTCTCATTCTTCAAACTTAAAAAAGGTTGATTCTCTTGACATCCAGCTATGATCCTCCTCGACTATTTATATTTCTAAACAGAGATGCACAGTGCATCAGCTCCTAAGGAACATGCCCAACTGATTATAGTCTGACAAATAACAAGCAAATCAGTGATTGTTATTATTATAACTGAGTTAGAAAGCAGAATGCCCCTAAAATGGCTTATAATAATAATCTATACTATAATAATAGTAATGTCTATCTGTCTGTCACAATTTCATATCTATACTATAATAAGAGCTATGTCCGTCCATCATACGATTCACCCAATATGTGTCATTTCCTTTACTAATAAGATATGCAGTACTGCTTTCCTGCCTGCTAGAAATCCTTCTCCGTGGTTCCTATATATAAAAATATTAGAGAACCCTCTGACTCTACTAATTATTGCCCTATCAGCCTCCTACCGATCTTTGGCAAAGTGTTCAAAGCCATCATCAATGCCAAGGTGGTACAACATCTCACAGCCCACAGACTCTTCTCTGACAACAGTATGACTTCCACTTCACCAGGTCTAATGCTGATATACCGCCATCACTGAGTATATACACTAGGCCCTCGACAAAAACAGCAAAGCCCGAACTGTTGCCCTTGACATCTCCAAAGCGTTTGACAGAGTTTGGCATGCTGGCCTTCTATGCAAACTGCAGGGCTATGGTATAACAGGACAATAGTTTGACCTAATCCAGTCCTTCCTTTCAAACCATACAATGAGGGTAGTACTGAATGAACAAGCCTCCCAGTACTATCACATGAATGCAGGTGTCCCTCAAGGCTCTATTCTAGGTCCTACACTTTTCCTTATCTATATTAACAATCTCCCTGATGTAATAAGATCTCAAGTGGGCATATATGCTGACAACACTATGGTTTACTCTCCTCTCGATCAAAAATCTACCAAGGCTAAAAAGGCAAAGCTTGCTGCCGATCTTGAAAAGGACCTCTAATCCGTGGTGGACTGAGGTAAGAAATGGCTCGTAAATTTTAATGCTTCCAAAATAAAGCTGCTATCTAATAACCACCACAGACAACCATTCCTCCTGCCTATTAATATGGATCAGGCTTCTCTCCCTGAAAATAAAATACTGCGTCTCCTCGGATTAACTCCCACATTAAACCTCAAGTGGAATAACTATATAGAATCCATAGCTAAATCCACTGCTAAGAAAGTTGGTTCTCTGTGTAGGGCCAGGAAGTTTTTCCCATTCGAAACAATCCTGCACATATACAAGTCTACCATCCACCTGTGCACTGAATATTGCTGCCATATCTGGTCGGGTGCTTCTGCTATCCACTTAGGTATCCTTGACTGAATCCAGCTAGGATACAGTCGCTTTCTCACCAACACAGTGTGGCTTCTCTGTGTCTCTTCTACAAATACTTTCACGGCTTCTGCTTTGATGAACTTAGCTCACTGGTACCCCCTATGTATGAATTTCCTCAAGCCACAAGATTAGCAACTAAGTCCCATCCTTTTACTGTGAAACCAATAAATTGTAAATGCAAATTCTACTCCAGCAGCTTCTTTTCTCGCACTTTCTGCCTGTGGAGTTCTTTCCAACATACTTGCTTTCCCAACAGTTAAAATCTCCAAGAATTTAAATGTAAAGTCAATAGTCATCTTTTGTCACACTAACTTACATCTTCTCTCTCATGATTTTTTTCGTCCACCCCACTCTCATCAGTATTCTCTTCCTTCTCCTACTCCCTTCCTGGCACCCCCTACAACCTCTCACTCCCTATAACATTCTTCTTATGTAACCCCCTGCACAACAGTGGCAGTAAAATGCCTTGCTTGGGGTGAGACAATTATTAAAAAAAAATTCAATTTAAACTAAAACTTAAATATAAGATTGAAAAGTAAAATCTTAGAAGTTGAATTAATAGGTAAAAAAAATTTAGGGCAGAGGGTATAAGTTTTGTGCCTATGGGTCAAGGGGAATTGCTTAAGGGTAATTTAAGAAAAGGTGTTTCTTTTCTAAAAGGAATTGCTAATCCTTTTAAAGGAAACCCAAAAGCTATAATAAAAATGTAAGATATTTTATACTGGTTCCCAATCTATAATGGATATGCTTCATTGTTACTTACTAAGCTTAATAAAAGCCACTCAATAAAAACCAAATCATAGCTCAAGAGTAGTTTATAAAAGAATCTTGTTAGTCATTATTTCATATAAAAGCATTAAAATATCTAAGTTTATCTTCATCTGACCAAATAACTACAAGGCTGGGGTAGCTAATATGGATCAACCTAACTTCATGACAAGAATAACCTTAGTTATCATTCTGAAGCATTCCAGAAGATATGTTTTATATTTCACTAGCAGTATAGCCCAGCATTGCTCGGGTGTAATGAAAGCTTTAAAACTAATCCATGGTCCTGGAGCTCAGACTCTTTGGACGCTGGCATGAAAGACTGAAAAGCAATAGTTGTTTCCAAACCATAGACTGAAAGAAAAATGAATGGATGTAAGTCTTAATGTTCTCAATGTCTTGTTGAGTATTGTTAGGTGTTTTCAATGTTTTCTTAGGTTAATTTTTTATAGTTTCTTAAAAATCATCACTGAGCAGACCCAGAATTTTTTTCTGCCTATCACAATGAACAAGTGTGCCTTGAATTCAACCCAGACCTGAAATGTGCATAAAATCCATTGCTAAAGATACTGGGAAAATGGTTAGTTCCATGTACCACTCCAAAGTAAGTACCTGCCTCCTCTTACTATTCTCTATCTTTTCAAGAGGCAGATCAAGCTGAAAATAGAGTACTGGAGCTACATCTGATGTTGAACTTTCCAGTCTTGACAGAACGTAAAAGCATTTCTGCATCATTGTGGATAACAAATTATTTTCCACTCTGCAATCCCTTTCTCAAAAACAAAACATCACTAGCCTTTTGCGGCTCTTTTGGTATTTTCATGGAGAGTGTTCAGATAAACTACATTCTCTTCATTAGTAATTGTATTGAAGATGCATTAAAAATATTTTCTTCTGAACAGACCTTTAGTTCAAAGCTTATTTCATGTACACATCTCAATTCTCTCTGACTCTACTATGTTATTATTATTATTATTATTATTGTATATATAGGGCTCCATTAAGATGAATCAAACTTAGCAGTAAATAAAACACTGTTATTGATAAAATTTTATTGTTTTCACTATTGGATCATGTTAGTTGAGACATGGCAATTATGTGTGTAAAATAATATTGCCCAAATATCTGCCAAGACTTTGACAACACATCTCTACTCGATGGCCAAAATTTTTGATAACATCTTTGATGACATCTCAATCACACCAATATGCCTTATTATCTCATCCTTCAGCTTTTGAATTGTTGTTGACTTTTTGGCTTGCTGGCATAGACCTTACTTTTGAGATGACCCAAAAGGAAGAAATCTAAAGGTGTCAAGTTGCACAATCGTGATAGCCAATCAACATCACTGCTTTGAGAGATGATGCGACTTGGAAACTTCTTTTGTTTGAATGCCCATTTTTGTAATAGGCTTTGATAACTTTAACGTGTTTGATTGTTAATCTTTCCATGGTTAAAATTGCAAAAAACTGAAGTTGTTAAATCTGAAAGAAACTGAAAAAAAATCATTAGATACTTAAAAATAATTCACATGTAAAATCGGTTTAAGTTATTGGAACTTTTTATATATATCATTATATGTACTATTCAGGTTTACCTCTTTTTTGCAGGTGTTATATTGACAAATACAAATACTGAGATTTGGGCAGTTCCAAGGTCAAAATTCTGGAAGTAGTAATACTTTACTATACAGTATGAGTCTGTTTTAAGCATTTTAAGAGTGCTGACTTGTTCTATGAAATAACTCCCAGAAGAGGACAATATGACTACTAACACATGAAAATATTAAAAAAAAAAATGCAAGGGTCATTGAAAAATATCAAATGTAGAACATGGATTTTTCAAGAAGTTTAAAGGAAAAATACTTTCAAGATATCTTAAGAGTTATTTTTTTATATTTTTCATCAGTATCACTTCATGCAAGGCAGTAAAGCCACTAGGACACAAGAGGTTGTAGGGTGTGGAAGAATGAGGAACAGGAACTTTAATAATGAACAGGAAAGAAAAGGAGCAATCAAGAGGACAGTAGATATCAATTGAAATTGTATTTAAATTTTTGTCCATTAAACTGGAAAGCATGGAAAGTGAGAAGTATAAGAAAAAACTGTTAACATGGAACTTATGTCTACATTTAGTCAGCTGAACTGTAAATTTATGGGATTTTAATGCCAGTCTAGTCAGCCAGTTAAGTGCCATACATGATACACACTTGGGTGATCATGTCTCAAAGAGAGACATGTCTGACTGGGCAGAAGTTTTTCCTGCAGTAGGTTTCCATTACTTTCTGTGATAGACTGGTTGCTTACCTACTACACAATGCAATCTGTCCTGTTATTTAACCCATAACTGGAAGTAAAAGACAGATTAATACTTTTTTCAAGGATATTTGTGCATAAGTGAATGCAACAAATTTAACTGTAATTCAAACTCAGCTATCTGATTTCTCATTTTGAGCTGATATCCACTGCATCACAATGTACATCCTAGTTTAGTATGTATACTAGTTGCCAGTTTAATACTGTGCTTAAATTAAAAAGATCTAGGTAGCATAGCAAAGAGCTTGTCTGAACAATTACTATGAAAGTATTTATAGAAAAGACAGAGAGGCAACTTTATAGTAGTGGGTACGTTGAGCTGCCAGATTAGGACCAACAATATTGCTGATTTTTTATTGGATATTATTATCAAGGAGCTCATGGTAAATAGTTATCAAAATAATGACTAAATATCCTCTGAATTCTGTCAACAAGCATAAAAATTTCAAGTTTCAAGCACAGTAAAAAGCTGGCTAATAAGGATTTTTTGCCATATAAACATTTTAAGTTCAAGAGTTAATCACTAACATTGATTTTAAGAATGAATATTTCTTAGAAAATTAAAGCATCTTTATTGTCATATTCATGAGGTATTGGTTGTTGCACACTCCAACCTTCTTCTGATGATATACATTGGAATTTTGAGTCAAACTCCTTATTTTGTCCACGGGGTAGATTGTTTTAGTTCGACGTGCCATGCTTTTTCTGGATATCTCAGTTTCTGTTATCTCTTCTTAGTAACTCAACTCTCCAAGTTTTTGAAATGCCAGCATATATCACCTGAAGAAGGCCTGAGCATACAATGCCTGAAACATTGTGAATAGGATGATAAAGAGAGAACAAGAGTCTAAATAATGTAAATAGTGAAAATAGTTACAATATCTCATATAATACATATAGACATATATTTTTATTTCAAAGTTTATAACCATCAATTTTTTCTCTTTTAAAATTTTTGCCAGCACTTAATTAATACTACAAATAGTTCCTCTGAACAGAAAAGTTTGATCTAGAGTATCTCCAAGAATTTTTTTTTTTCAAATTACAATTATAAAAAGACATAGTTTATATTCTCTAATATAAGTCTTCTTTTGACACTTGATTTCTGGGTCAAGAATCATTTACCTCTAATAGGTTTCATGTAAAAGTTAAATTTTTTTTTGTAACATGATAACAAATTAGGCTAACAAAGCATCATATATTTTGACTATTTGTATTGTTCATGTCACTATTTTGAAAGCAGTCTAATTAGCTGTCACATTTCTCAAGACCAGTGTACAAAGAAGCAGTTTACAATATTATTTAATAGAAAGCTGTTTTAATGGTTCAGACAATGAATCAATTTTCTGATTAAAAAAAAAACAAAATTGTGTAGGTTAAATGATTTTGCAAATGATGAAAAGATCACAAAATCTAAAGAGGAGATTTGTATTATTTTACTTTTGGTTTTAGTGATAGGATTATGATGATGATGAGATGGAAACTGAAATCATGATAGAAATGTTGATCGTGTTATATCAAAATAGTAGGAGTGCTGAAAAATTTCACCAGATCAAAAAGAGATTAAAAATAAGTAGTTGGTCATTTCATAAAATTTTGGGAAGACAGTTGGTTGGGAACTTTTCTGCAACCCCTCAAAAGATAATATGAGATAAGATAATGTCAACATAATCATGATTACCCTCTGTCTCTTTACCTCAGTACACACACACACACACACACACACACACACACACACACACACACATAATGCTCTACTAAGTATCAGGTACTTTTTAAAAAGTAAATTACTACAAACAGTAGAATCTAACCCATTAGTTTGTACTACTTCTAAGATATATATATATATATATATATATATATGTCTACAGCCATATCGTGTTGAATACACGGTTCTCATCCAATCACCAAAGTTAAGCAATATCGAGCCTGGTCAGTACGTTTGGGAATGCCAGGTGCTGTAAACGTAAGGACCAAGAATGGTCCACCAGTCCTCCAGGTTTGGGGGTTGGGCACAGGGCTAACAACCCTGCCCCAGAAACAGTAACAAAAAGTTGGTGCCCTACACACCATTGAGTGTATCAGGTGAGATGATGATGATGATATATATATATATATATATAGTTCTAATTTAGCTTATACTTATGGCTAATGTGCTCAATATCAGGGATAGAGAATATGTAAATAGAAAAATGAAAACTGAGAGGAAAGACAAAGAATATTTGTAAAGGGACAAGAATCATTTTCAGTAATGAAAAACAGAAAGATGTGGAGAGCTATGACTCACCGAAGGTACATGCCAATTAGATAGATAGATAGATAGATAGATAGATAGATAGATATGTGTGTGTGTCTGTGTGTAGACAATGCAGGAATGAATATTGCATTCAAGCATCAAACTTGGTATTGACCTCAGTCACCACTTATATATGTATATATGCTGACAAGGTATGTTTGTTTAATATTTAATTATATTTTTCCAGTTTTCATTTAAGTCATTCAGTACTATGCTCAAAGTTGTAAATTAACTGTATGAAGTTCATGTTTTATTATTTTTCTTAAAGTATTTTTGACTATAACAGTCATTATCAAAGAATACCAGGAAGGAGAAAAAGGAATTCTAACTGCTACACAGACATCAAATTGTTTCTTGTTAATAACTGCAAGGGTTGAAAACACTTGCACAAAAATAACAAAATATGAACTTCATACAGTTTATTCACAATTAAGAGACAGGAAAATTTTGTTGGAAACAAAGAAAAGAGTACTGAACTGTTATGTGATGTCTGTTCTTCTATATGGCAGTGAACGCTGGACAATCTCATCAAAGATGAAGGAAAGACTTGAAGCAACTGTAATACGGTTCTACAGAAGGATGCTGAGAATACCATGGACTGAACTTTTGATCAACAATGATCTTTTGGAAGAAAACTTATACCTAACATCAAGAAGAGACAGCTGATGTTTCTGAGATAGGTAATGAGGGAGAAGGTCTTGGAGAATCTGATAATCACAGGTTGGATAGAGAGAAAGAGATACAGGGAAAGCAATACAAGACATACTTGATGGGCTTGAGAAAGTAGATAACAGCACAGGGTTTGGGAGAAATACTAATATAAAGGGTGTTAAGAGCTACAGGGGATAAGGGAATGTGGAGAGCCATGATCATCTATGTTCTAAAGGGACACAGTACATAGAAGAAGACTACACTTTATCTGAAAATTGGAAAATATGAAAAATTAAACACACAAACATTATCAGTTTTTTAATTAAACCTGTTTTGATGAATGCTAGCTGCCTATAAGACCCCTGGTCTTATAATTTTGATCATGTGTAAATCACCTCATTTTATAAAAATGTAAATTTCTAAATAAAATGTTTGGAATGTAGCTTTTTGTTTCCATAACCTTTTAGATTGTAGTATTGGTAACCTTAAGTGGGAGGAATTTAAAATCTATCTGTAAAAAAAAATTTCTTTTTAAAGATTTTTAAGTGGTCTTAAATTTTTGATTGGGAGTGTATACCTCATATATATATAGCATGTGTAAATGGGTGGCAAAACTGATATATATATATATATATATATATCAGTTCTGCCACCCATTTACATAAGCTAGTCAGGTTATCTACTGTTTCTTTGCAGTTCTCTTGCCTCCTGTACATCCTGTGAGTGTCACAATCTGTAAGCCTGATTTCCTCATTATGTGCCCCTGAAATTTAAATTTTCTCATTTTTTTTTCTTAGTATGTCTTTTTGTTACCATTTTCCTTAAAACTTCCTTATTACTCACATTTTTGCACAGGATCTTTTCATAGAAACACATCTCTATTGCTTCAAGAGGCTTCAAGTTCATTCTTTTGTACTCTTTTCTCATCTATATATTAATAGTGTAGTATCTTTCTACATTTTGACAGAAGATTTAAGTGTAAAAGATTGATGAGACTATGTTTTTCTTTTCTTTACAAGCATTCCCTTATTTCATTTTTATCTAGCTTTCTTATGTTTTTCTGCCTTTTTTCTTTCTTCATCTTGTCATTTTATTTTTTCTTTATATATATATATATATATATATATATATATTTGCTTTCCTCTTATGTAGCCTTTCACTCTCCTCTTATGTAGCCCACTTCACACCAGTGATAGTACTGCCTTGCTTGGAATGAACCAATTATATATATATAATTATATTTTCAATTCAATTATCTTTATTGTTAATAGCTTAAATATTCTATGTTTACTGTGTGTTAATATTTACTCTTTGATAATGGCTTACGTGAGCCGAAAGCTTAGACCCGATAAAAAATTCAACAAATACTGTGATTTTTTGTTTTCTTTCAATGACATCACCATCAAGTATATCAGACGGTATGAACGGATCCTACACAAAATTAATAGACAAAACTTGTCTATATTATTCAATGAAACTTGCATTAATGAAAAAATGCTGCCAAAATACACACAATTTAAATTACATGATCCAGCAGCCCAACACACCATCACCACCTTGAAATATAAATGGAGCCTTGTGAAAAGGCAAATTGAAATAGCGAAAGAAAATCTTCACACATTATACAAGAACAAACATGACCTCTACAACAAACTGAAAGATATAACTACCTCAAACCAACTAGAAGAAATAATACTCAGACTATCCAAAATCACAGCAAAATCTGAAGTTGAACACCGTGCTAAAATTGTCAAAAAACTTAATTCACTATACAATGGCATGATCACTCTTCCCAAAAAATTCGATAAATTCATAAATCTTTCCAACCACGAACTAACTAAGCACCAAGAAGAATTACTCAACCTTGGACCTAACTGCCATATATACCATAAGTATAACCAGCTTACTAAAAAAATTGAAATAGAAACGCTCTATCAAAACATCACTAAATTACAAGATGAAAAACTTATAACCGTTAAACCTGAACTGAAAGATCTACTTAAGGCTGAGGCAATCAAAGATCGCCATGATAAAAGCAGAAGCTCCTCAAAAATTCTATCGAAACAACTAAAAAGTGCCACGCACGAACTACGCAACCACCTTCACATAATTGTAAAAAAAGCTGACAAGGCTAACATCTTTGTTGTACTTAACAAATCAGATTACAACACAAAACTCAACCACATACTCCATGACCACACAAAATTTAAAAAAATTAACAAAAACCCGACACACCAACTAAAATCTAAACTTAATAAACTCATTAGTGCCAACAACGCTGATCAGAATTCCTTAAAACTCCCTAAAATTATTGGTGACTATAAACCTGGTTACATATACGGAACCATAAAAACTCATAAACCTAACTATCCTCTCCGCCCTATCATATCCCAAATTCCTACTCCTGTATACCAGTTAACTAAACATATTAACCAGCTTATCACACCCTACCTTCCGAGTAAATACAGCATAAAGTCAACCCTAGAGGCAATCCAAATCCTCAAGAGTGAAAAACCTAATAATGAAATCATAGCTTCACTTGATGTGGAAAACCTTTTTACTAATGTACCCGTCAGTGAAACTATTGATATAATTATAAGAAATGTTTACAGTAATCCTTCATTACCCCCACTCAAAATTAATCCCAACATCCTAAGAAAAATTCTACTAGCTTGTACTACTGAAGTACCTTTTGTTGATCCAAACAACACTATATATATACAACGTGACGGAGTCTCCATGGGTTCAGTGCTTGGTCCGATTTTTAGTAATTTCTACATGTCTAACCTTGAAAATACTACCTTTGCAAAATTTACAAAACCATCAATATATCTACAATATGTTGATGATATCCTACTATCAATTAAAAATACTGATGAAATCTTACAACTTCAAAAACAGTTTCAAAATAACTCAGTTTTAAAATTTACTTATGAACTTAGCAAAGATAACAAAATTCCTTTTCTTGATATATTAATTAACACTGACAACAATAAATTTACTATCTCACCGTATCAAAAACCCACTAATAAAAATTCCTCCACACTCAATTATATTAGTGAATGCCCCCACTATTACAAAAGAGCCATCATAAAAAATCTATTATATCGTGCAAAAGTCAATTCATCTACAAATCAGATCTTCTACAGTGAACTAAAAAACATAAAACAGACACTCATCAATAATAATTTTCCCAACTACATAGTTGATGAACAAATACATTATTTTCTTAAAAAGCTTAACATGGAAAAAACAACACATGATACTAACCCAACCAATCCTAAACATATCACTCTCTTATACCGTAGCCAGATGCACTCCAACTACCAACTAGATGAAAACATCCTAAAAAAACTCATAAATACTAATATTTCTCCGACAAACTCTAACAAAAGAATTAAGTTCATTATATATTACACTAAATCCACTACATCTCATTCATTTGTCCGCAACGACTCTTCCCCCACCGTTAGTGATTTGCAAAAAACCAATGTAGTATATAAATTCATATGTCCATTTAGAGAATGTATCTCTAACAACCTCAATAATATCTACATCGGCCACACCACAAATTTGCTCTCACAGCATCTGACGTTGCACTTAAATAAAAATTCAAATATATTCCGTCATTTAGAACAACACGGTTATCAATGCACACTTCTGAGAAAAACACTTGTTGATAACACGTACATACTCAAACAAGAAAATAATAAGCAGAAACTAAAAATTCTCGAAGCACTCTACATTAAACAATTTAAACCTGGTTTGAATACAATCAATTTCGATATTTCCAATAACGTACTCAAATGTCTGTAATCAGACCAGGGACCACAACACCACTATTTTGTCACTGTCTTTGGCCATCCGCCACTGTAGGGATGGACTTATATTTTCAATTCAATTATCTTTATTGTTAATAGCTTAAATTTTCTATGTTTACTGTGTGTTAATATTTACTCTTTGATAATGGCTTACGTGAGCCGAAAGCTTAGACCCGATAAAAAATTCAACAAATACTGTGATTTTTTGTTTTCTTTCAATGACATCACCATCAAGTATATCAGACGGTATGAACGGATCCTACACAAAATTAATAGACAAAACTTGTCTATATTATTCAATGAAACCTGCATTAAATATATATATATATATATATAGATAGATAGATAGATAGATAGATAGATAGATAGATAGATATGGTCAGATGTTATAGCATAGTTTTATATGTAGTCAGGTTATAGTGTTACTGGTACTATATGATCCACAACTACCTGTCACATAATTCTTTTATAGGCATTTAAAGCAGGTACTCCACCTAGTTTCTCTGGTGAGGAGAGTGGCTTGACACTCATCAGCATTAAAACCAAAATCTGTCAAAGAGTGAATTAATCTTTTCATGGTATCCATGGCCATCTAACACAAGGGTGGGAATGTAAAAATACCTGGGTTGGTATCCAAGCATGCAGTAAGTCCACTGAGAGTGCTGAACCCCTTAACCTTCATGAAGTTATTCAACTAAAAGAAATGAAACAACTCTAGCGTGACAGCATCCATTGATATTGAGTGGTTCTTCTTTTTGGATAGATGGTGTACTTACTTAGAGAATGGGATTGGCTCAGTGCAACATCTTTTCCATTTCAAAAATTTCATGTACAAGCATTGCTGGGTATTGTAAGTCATAATTGATTCATGCAGTGATGTCTTGCAATGGTCATATTCAGCAATGAAGTATTTTTATAATTTTCTTCTTTTCTAGAAATGGTGACCATAATATCAAATTCAAAGAAATTGGCAAGCTCAAGAAATACTTTGATCTCTGGATTGACATTGCAAGAATGTATGACGTGATGGAGAACACTCATAATTCATTATCATTTTTCAAAATAATAATAATAATTATAAATCCCTTATTTAATATGAGGCATGGCTCTCATGGTTTCTAATATTAATTGACTGGAAGTGTTAATATGTACACTGTTTTTCTTCATCAGTTAACAAGGGCTAAAACAAATATCCTATTCAGTATTACAGATTAGCTTGTCAGTTGCCAGACTTTAACTAGTTTGTTGTGTCTTCTAAGAGATGTATAAATGTGCATCTCCATTCATGGGTCTGAGTAGTGGAGAGAATCATGTCTGCCTCTTGAGAAGAGGTCTATTTTTAAGCTTAAGAATGGGATAGCCAAGCCAACATGAGAGTCACATCTAGATATTTAGAATCTGTCAATCAGAGACCATCTGAGCAGATTTTATTACCTGACCCGAAGTTACTTCTAACTTGCTCCCCCACACTGCTTTTATCAAAACCTGTTATCATACAACAGATATTTCCTGCAATGTGTGTACCAGATATACCCTTATCAGACTAGGTGTCATGGTTTTCAGCAATCAAAGGGTCCAGTACATACTTTCAGTCAAGTGCCATACGTGATACATGCTTTGGGCAATCAAGTGCAATATGTGATACATGCTTTGGGCAATCAAGTCTCAAAAAAGACATGACTAAAGAAATAACATCTCACGTGATGAAGTGAACCAACTTTCTTTGCAGCAGATCTAGTAATACGTTCAATATAATCTTTCCCCTTCATGGTAACTGAGAATGTTAGAATGTTAGACCAAGAAGGCACAACTAATCACTCTCCTGGAGGTTAGCAATGGCCATACTGATGAAAGGCTGATTGGGTGGGGTCTCTCAGAGCATTAATAGAGTGCAGTATAGTTTTGGAGGATTTAAAATAAATAATTCTGAAGGTCATTTTTGACATCAACTGCCAATTTGACCTTATCAAACTGATCAGATTTACTGTTGGGACAAGAGTAAATGGTTGTTTCATCAGCATAAATATCAAGTTCAGTACTGATGCCATCAGGAAGGTCATTAATGAAAACTAAAAACAAAGTAGAACTAAGGATAGAAACCCCAGGATGCAAATACATTAGTAGATAAGGATCTAGAAGTGTGGCTGTTCAGAATAACTTTTGTTTCACTATATGATAAGAAAAACTGGATCAGGTCAAAAATGTGTCTGGAGATAGCTTTTTAACTTGGGAAGCCAAACCTTGTCAAAAGCTTTTGTGATATTCAAAGGAACAGTCTAAGCTTCATTCTTATCTAAAACTTGATAGACTCTTTCCACAGTTACTGTCAATACATCATCAGTTGATGTAGGGAAACAAAAGCTATATTGCTTGTTTAAAAGAAAGCCCAATGTATATGATATGCTTAATCTTTTCAGCATAGGTTAGGGTCTCTAGTAGTCTCCCAAAAAGAAGTAGAAGGCTAATAGGTGAATTACTGGAAGGGTCAAGATGAGGAATTCCAACAAGAAAAATAAGAGGCATACATGTGCTTAGATACATTCTGTGAGTTTTCTTCCTAATGACACCTTAGTGGTAAGGAAACTACCACATTCTTTTAGCTACTTCTGGTCTATGAAGAGCAGAGCAAGCATAGTAAATATCTACTCACTTCCTCTTTTTCCTTGTTTACTGTGATTCATTAGGATATAGATGATCATGGCTCTACACATCTTCCTGCCCTTTGTAATTCTTAATAATTTTTTTCATTTTTGCAATTTCTCTCAAACCTTGTTCTGCCACCCATTTAAACAAGCATATCAAGTATGTTATAGTTTTCCACTGTCCCTATTCCCACAATCTGTCCTGTGAGTATCAGATTCTCCAAGCCCTACTTTCTCATTAAATGCCCAAGAAATTTCAACTGCCTCTTCCTGATGTTTAGTATAAAATTTCTTTTAATTTCCATTTTCTCTAAAATCTCACATGTTTGGTCCATGGTATCCTCAGCATCTTTCTGCAGAAACATATTTCTTTTGCTTCAGTTTCTTCTTCATCTTAAGGTTATCCAGCATTCACTGCCATACAGAAGGACAGGTATCATGTAACAATTCATTACTCTTTTCTTTGTTTCTAACAGAGCTTTTCTGTTTCTTAAGACTTTACTTAGATTTTGAATTGCAGCTTTCCCAATGTGGCTTCAGATTTCAGTGTCGCAATTTTCTTCCCCTGTAAATCTCTCTGTAAATCTCTGTAACTGCTTGGTTTTAGTATCCCTTATCTGTAATTTGCATTTTGGGTTCATCCTTTTGCAAATAACCATGCATTCTGTCTTCTCATAGATTATGCTTAGTCCTTTCTTCCTTCACCACATTTTGTAGCTTTTATAGTTTCCTTTCCACATGTGATCTTAACACTGTACCATCTGAATGTCTTTTGTTGTTAAGATTGTGGCAGTCATTTTCAAATCCCGGCAGGAAATCTAATTCTGAAATTCTTCTTTAAGACACCATATGTCTCTTTATCATGAGTTTATTTGAAATTGTTGTATTCTGTTTAAAAAGTATTTCCTTGTTTGTGTATTTCTTCAAAATGTATTTTGTTTGTCTATTTTCAGAGATATATCCATCATTTGTTTCTAGTTTTCATGGTACATTTCTGTCATTTCCTGCGTGTCTGCTGTCACATAGCATTTTAGGGTAAGGAACCATATTTTTTATCCTTTTAATTACTGCTGTTCAAAAAGACAACATAGTAAATACCTATTCCTTACTAAGTCTGAAATTTTTCCTCTGTAAGGCAGTGCTGGTAGCAGACATGGAAAAGAAAATGCAGGACCTCCTACAGAAGGTAGCAAAGGAAAGTGAGAAAAAAGGATTAAACATAAAATTCAAGAAAATTGAATGCATATTCATCAGCAAAAAGAAGCAACCAAAATGCAAGCTACAAGTTGGAGATACTAAAATCAAACAGGTGCAGACATTTCAATACCTAGGAAAGAAAAGTGCAACATTGAGACTTGAAGATGCATTGGTATGGCCAAGGATGCATTTCAAAAGCTAAGCTGAGCATTGAGAGACAAGAACATTTCATTAAAAACAAAGAAAAAAGTACAGGACTGTTATGTGATATCCTTATATATGGCAGTGAATGCTGGACAATCTCTTCAAAGATGAAGAAAAGCAGCAGAAGGAAGGTGGGTTTGGCGAATCTGATACTTACAGGACAGATAGAGAGAAAAAGAGACAGGAGAAGGTAGCATGATACATACATGATGGGCTTCAGCAAGTGGATGGCAGAACAGAGCCTGGGAGAGATACCAAGAGGACTAATATTGAGATCAACATGGGAATAGTAATAATGATAATGTTTATGGTTTCATAAAATATAAAAATTTACGTTTATCACAAATAAATACATGTGTTTAGCTATAAATTCCTGCAAGTCTGTTACCACGTTGCGCCTTAGGGATAAATGCAATTACAATGTTTTCTTTTAGTTGCTGCTGGTCAAATCGGCAACACAGTAAATATTTGCTTCCTACTAAGTATGAAATTCTTTTATCTAAGACACCAGGTGTCTCTTTATCCTTATTTTTTCAAATTGTTATTGTTTCTGTATGAACATTGTTTTCCTGTTTGTGTAATTCTTTGAAATTTATTTCACTTATTCATTTTCCATTTTGGAGAGATATATTAGCTGTTTGTTTCCAGTTTTCACCCTGTCTTTCCTAAATAAAAGGATGACATTAGTATGAAGCTTGAACTTTTTTCATTAGGACTAGTGGTCAGTTACATGGTTATATTGGGTTTTGTTTCACTTTGCTAACATGCTGCTCTTTTATTCAATAACACTATAATGCCCTCATGTACAAAAATTGTTTTTTTTTTCTTTGATAAGTTTTTTTTTAGTATGAAATGACCATTTTAGAAATCATTTGTGAAGATTGATTTGAAATCTAAAATTTTATCAAGGTACGTTGTCTGACTTAGAATGATTGGTATTGTGTATGTTTTAAAACTAAAAGTAACTAAAATAAAAGTATCACAGAATACTCATGAGATTAGTTTGAAATTAGTTTGAGTTTTGAGTTTTGTTTAATGGCATATCAACCTCTGTGGGTTATTTAATGCCAAAAGGGTGTTGTTTTGAGGTTTTTTAATTTTTTGTGTTTATAGTGAGAAAGTTGATTTAGTCATATTTTAATGAAAGTTTTTTGCTTTTATTCTTTTTTATTTTAGAAAATTGAAAGTTTTTTCTAATTTTGTATTCAAAAATGTTTTGTTGAGAATAATTTTTTTTTACTTCAAAAATGTGTTATGGTAATAATTTTTTCTTCAAAAAAGTATTGTTGGTAAACTTTTCCTTCAAAAGTGTATACTTTTCTATAAAAGTTCATTTTTATGTATATATTTTTATAACAGTGTATTTTTATACTTTCATAATGTTTTGACCCCAGTTTGAGGGTTAACTATTTACCCATAGCTGGGACCCTAACAGGTGCTACCCCTCTGGGTCAGGGTAGACCTGGGAACAACAGCAATGAAGAGGTGGTTCCATGCCCCTCACAACCTCCCAATCAGAGGCCTTGCCGCCAGGTGATGTTTACCATCAAAACCAGAACCATATGAAATTAGTAATAACAAAAATTAGCAGGTACAAAAAATAATAATAAAAAAGACATTTTAGGCCATTATTCAGAAATGTTGAAAATTGCAATAACAATAAATATACATACATATTAAAATAAATAATAAGTGTATATTTTTCCTGTGCAGTTTGAAAGAAAATAAAGTGTTTTATTAAATTATGCAAGCACCAATTCTTACAAAAAATATTTTTGCGTTTTAAAATTATTTTTGGTAAGATACTGGATGAATTTTCCCTATATACACACTTGATATTACATATATTGTTTACTGAAGTAATATCTTCAAGGATTTGTCTTTATATAACTGAAAGAAATTTGATAAACACAACTAAAATGAAAAAGTACACACAAGAAAATGAAAGGGGTGAGAAACATACTATCTAAGTATTTCACTAAAGTTTTTAATGAATACTTTATTCAGTAAAACATTAATTCATTAATTAAGTACGAGACATTTCATATGAATTAGATAATTCCCTGAATTTTGGCAAATAGTTTAAAACAGGGTAGCTATTTTTTCTTTAATTTTGGAAAAAAAGCATCCATTTTGGTAGTACCTAGATATAACAAAATAAAGAAAAGTTATATAATGATGAATACTCTTATTATTAGGTTACTAATTATATTTTTTTTAAATTTAAGGGATAGTCTGAATAAAAGAGGAGGATGTACACAATGACAAAGAATAATTTGAATAATAAAAATACTGACAAGATTTCTTGTAACAAGGAGTGTTTCACGAAAACAGTAGAATTAATAAAGAAAAATGTTTTCCTTGCCGGATAACATTAATAAAATTACAGGGAATTTTAAGAAGTGTTATTGTTATTACTAATATTATTATTATTAAAGTTGATGTTTATGATTGCAACTCTAAGAACAATACTGTTAATGATAACAAATCCCAATTATAAAAGGATAGATACAAGGAATAACAAAAATTCAAAATACTATAGGATGCATAGAGAAATAAAAATAATAGAAAAGAAATATAAAAATCTTTACAAGACCAGTATAATGATAATAGGACATGTTAAAAGAAATTATTATTGTTATTATTATTACCATTATTATTATGTCAGTTCTGTGGTTGCTATTGTGATTTATTACTAGTGATTGTGATATTATTATGTTATAACTCAACATAGTAAGAGTAATAATAATGATAATGATAACAGGATTAATAATAATAATAATAATAGGAAGAAGAAAAACAAGAAAGAAGAAAAAGAAAGGTTATAAGAAACAACAGTAATATTAACAATGTGGAATGTTAAGAGAAATAATAATAATAATAATAATAATAATAATAATAATAAGGATAATGATAATAATAATAATAATTGTGGAGAAAAAAGAAAAGAAAACTCAATAAGCTTTGTATGGATTTTCCCCGGAAGTTATCAGACAAGGGAAGAGAAAAGAACTATCGAAAGTAGTCAAATGGAATTTTAAGAATAGATAAGAAGACAAAAACAAAAATAAAGCAAGCACTTCTGAATGTAATTTTGTTAACCCTTTTCTTTCCATTCACTTGGCAATGGGAATAGAGTTTTGTCAGAATAAATAAATGCATTAACCTTTGTTTTGCTTTGACGAAAGCGGTGCATGAAATGCCAAGTTGTGACAAGTAAAAAAACAACTTAAACAGAATACCACAATTGAAAGAAAGCAAATGTTAGCATGTATATAGACATTTGAGCTTATGAATGAGTTTGTGCATACATATGCACATATGAGTGTGTGTGTGTGTGTGTGTGTGTGTGTGTGTTAGATAGTGAAAGGGTTTCTTTTTGTTATTTATATGTTCCTTTTGATTTCCTTATAAGTTTGTTATAAGAAGGGCATCCTGCCGTAAAAGTTGTGCCAGAGTAAATATGTATGGATATTTATAGTAATCGCATGACTTAAGAAATATTTTGAAGATGATGATCATTAAACCAAAGTGTATAGGTAATATGTGCACATATACACAAATATATTGATAGACAGGCATGAACAGACTGAGAGAGACAGACAAAAAGACAGAAAAATAGATAGATATTCTACTATGTATACTGATAGGGGTCTTAGAAGAGTTGTCTCAATAAAATGTAAGAGCATAAGCTATTACAGCAATAAAAAATATCATTAGTTTGTATTTATTAATCTATAAATTTGTTACTATATATATATATATATATATATATATATATATCATTGCATAATGCATATCATTGCATAATGCATGAAACTTGTATAATAGATGTAGGATATTATGTATATTTATTAATATATATACATATATTTATACATATTTATGTGCATTTATATGTGTATGGGTATGTGTGAATATACACATAACAGTGTGTATACTTCTCCAGCTATATAAATGTCTATACATATATGTGTGTGTGTGTGTGTGTGTGTGTGTGTGCCTACAACTACACGTAGGTAGGTAGACTAGATACAGATATTTGCTTATATGTGCATGTATATTTATATTTATTTAGTAGCTGTTCATGTATTACATCTATCTATCTATCTATCTATCTTGTATATGCATGCAATATATATATGTATACGCACATACATACACACACACATAGAACACTTTAAATGTTATATTTAGTAGATATTCATATTTGAGTAGATATGCCATTTATTTTAAACAGTAATTTATTTTGATTTCCCAGCCTGAATATTTGAGAATTCTTATTCAAAGAAAAGACACATCATCCAGCAGAATCTTAACCTGCATTCCCCTTTGCAGGAGAAACAGTCCTCAGATCTGACATGCTTTTAACTAACTGCTATGAAGGGCATCACCAACCAAGCAAGGATGAACTGCTAACTTTAATAACAATCTTTATTTTACAAATTCTTCAAAATTTCTATCTACTCATTTTTATATCCAAATTGTAAACAAAGCAACTTCTAAAATAAAAAAAATTTTATTTATTAATCTTATGGTTTTTTATCATTTTTTAAGGTGATTTTTAGTTGATACAATATTTAAGAAGATGTTCTGATTTTATCTACCAGAAATCATATTAAAGAAAAATGGAGTGTGTACTCAAATACAGGTATCTCCTAAAAATAAGTTCGAAAGTGATAAATATATCACATATATATGCATATATATATATATATATATATATGTATGTGTCATTAAACACATATATATATATATTTAGTATATAATACACACACACATATATATATATATATATTTTTTTTTTTTATAAGCGTTTCACCCCTAGCAAGGCATGTCACTGCCACTACTGCGCAGGGGGCTACGTAGAGTGGAGAAAGGATGATTAGATATAGAAAATGTCAGAGGGTGGGTGATAGGTGGGTAAGGATACTGAGAATGAGGGTTGGGTAGATGAGAGTATTCTGAGAATAGTTGGGAGTTAGTGTGATAGGAGGTGTCTATTGACCCTACATTTAAACACCTGGAGATTGTAACTGTCGGGAAAGCAGACTTGTGGAAGGGAGTTCCACAGGCGGGAAGCATGAGAAAAGAAGCTGTTGGAGTAGAACTTATGGTTACATCTTATTTGTTTAACTGTAAAAGGTGGGACCTAGTTGCTAATCTAGTACCTCGTGTAAATTCGTGCTTAGGCGGCACCAGTGATCTAAGCTCATCGGAGCAGAAGCCATGAAAGTACTTGTAGAAGAGGCACAGGGAAGCCACATCACGCCGGTGAGAGAGCGGCTGCAGCCGGTCTGCCAAGTCAGTATCAAGCACGTTACAGATCCTCCTTTGTATTTTGTCAAGAAGCCAAAGGAGAGCAGCAGGGGCACCTGACCAGATATGGCAGCAATATTCAATACACGGGCGGATGGTAGATTTGTATATGTGCAGAATAGATTCAGGTGGGAAAAATTTCTGGGCCCTGCACAGGGAGCCGACTTTCATAGCAGCAGATTAGGCAATGGATTCAATATAGTCATTCCATTTGAGGTCCACCGAGAGTGTAAGGCCAAGGAGGCGTAGTATTTTACTCTCTGGGAGGCTAGCCTGTCCCATGCTAATGGGAGGTAGATGCGATTGTCTATGGTGGTTAGTTGATAACAGCTTTGTTTTAGAGGCATTGAAATTTACCAACCATTACCAGGCCACTATGGATTGGAGGTCCCTTTCAAGTACGGCAGCGAGGTTCACTTTGTCGTCCAAACCTGGTTTCTGATCGATGCGAGAGTAGATTGTTGTGTCGTCGGCATACATGCCAACTTGGGATCTAATGGTGTCGGGGAGATCATTAATGAAAATCTATGTGTGTGTGTGTGTGTGTGTGTGTGTATTACAAAACTCAAAAGTTAAGAACTTTTATTAACTATTCTGTATATATATTAGTTAGTTTTTTAATTTTCTTTTTTTACAACTTGTATAATTCAGCAAAAATAAAAATAAGATCTCTAGCTATGCCTTCATGATGACCCTTTGGATCACATATGCTTTTAAAAAATGTTTTTTTAGACTTATCACTTCATATCACTAGTCATTTGATGATCCCATAATGAAATATTCCTCCAGGTATGAAGAGGCATTTGTTTTGCAATTTATCAGTGGATCTGAAGGTGGATCCTCAAACCAAGTTTAGAGATGTGCAATTTGAAGCAATGAGGACCCTGGAAATTAGTGGTTGTAATCAATGCTAAAATTGCAATGTGGTGCAGTGAGCAATGACTTTTTTACATTAGGATTCTTTAAAAATTGCAAAACCTTGTTGACCAATGGCATGCTAATACAATCAGTCATCAGCACACTCTACTAGCTCTTTAGGTCTGTGGATGTTAGACTGATTTACCCTTTGGTAAATATTGGCTCAGAATGAGAAACTGGAGAGCTGAGTTCAAATTCCAGTTTAATTCAATGCATTTATTTATGCACAAATACCCTTGGAAAAGGTATGAATCTATCACTTCTTCCTCCAGCTATGGATGAAATAGCAGGATAGACTGGGTTCTATGAGCTTTGTTGGCAACCAGTCTATTGCAGAAAGTAATGGTAACCTACTGCGGGAAACTGCCAAGTCAGTCACGTCTCTTTTGCAAAAAGATCACCCAAGGATGTATTACATATGACACTTAACTGACTGATCATTTCTTCCGTCTGTTTTGATAGATATTTTACCATTTAACACAGCATTCTATAGAATAGACAGATAGGAATGTGATGCTGCTTGATGGAGATGATGTGGCCATTACAGTGGACAGGTATTAACATTGAAATATAGATGCTTATAAATTAATAAATTATAAGTGCAAATCAAAATGTATAAATATTAAAAACTCAGTTATCTATAAATCATGAGTTGGATGTTATTAGTTTTTGACTAAATTTTCTTCATCAAATTAAATATATATGTTATAAGGTGGGAAACATCATAAATGAATATGAAAAGGTAGGAAGATAGAGAAGATAGATATGGAAAGATATACCATAGATAGATATGAAAAGGTAGAAAGATAGAAATATCATAAATATAGATGACAAGACAGGAAGATTGATAGAAACCATAGATCAATATCAAAAAGCTGTAACTGATAGATATAAAGTTTTGGTGTTAAAACACCATCATCAAGCATTTTACTGCCTGATGATGGTGTTTTAACACCGGAATTTCACAGCTATCATGTTCCAGTATGCCACTATTATTATGCATCAAGTTGCATTATGTCATTACTATTATGCTTTTAACTGTCTGATGATGGTGTTTTAACACTGAAACTTTATAGCTATCAAGTTGCAGTATGCCACAATAATTATAATAATAAACATATATTTATGCTCTACTTTTGTATTTAGAATTTGTAAAGTAAATATCTAACTGCAAAATATACTTCCATTATTAACCATCACTCATATTATATAGATAGATAGATAAATAGATTTAAATACCATAGAGAGATATGAAAAAGCAAGAGTATGTGTAGAAAATTGTTAGATAGATATGAAAAGACAGGAAGAAACTTTTACATAGAAATAACATGGATATATATAATAAAAAAGAGACATAGAAGAATAAAGATAGACAGAAATACCATTGAAGGATATGAAAAGGCAGAGAGATACATAGAAAAGATAAAGATAGACAGAAATACAATAGACGGATTTGAAAAGGCAGATAGATACATAGAAAGGTAAAGATAGACAGAAATACCATAGAAGGATTTGAAAAGGCAGGGAGATACATAGAAAAGATAAAAATAGACAGAAATACCATAGAAGGATATGAAAAGGCAGGGAGATACATAGAAATGATAAAAATAGACAGAAATACCATAGAAGGATATGAAAAGACAGGGAGATACATAGAAAAGATAAAAATACACAGATATACCATAGAAGTCTCGCAGTAACCAACAAAAATATTAGCCAGTGATGGACCCAAAGGAGAACCCATCGCAACCCGTCAATATGTTGATAAATAATATCATAGAAACTAAATTTGACAGATGAGGTAGTGAACTTCAAATTCCAACAATATGCTCTCTGGAAAATCTGGAGGAGACAAAGAGGAACAGTACAAAATGTCACAACATATCTCTAGTAGACCTGGAATAGCCAAGGACACATTCCAGAAACTGAGCAAAGTATTAAGAGACAAGAAAATTTCACTAGAAACAAAGAAGAGAGTACTGGATTGCTATGTGATGTCTGTTCTTCAATATGGCAGCGAATGCTGGACAATATCATCAAAGATGGAGGAAAAACTTGAAGCTACTGGAATGTGGTTCTACAGAAGCATACTGTTCCATATTATAATCAATACATAAAATGGCCCCTCACTTTGTGGTCAGAGCAGTTTCCATACAATTATATTCCTGTGATCCAAAGGCACAAGGATTCATTCCAGGAGGTGAGAAGAGTACTAAGAAACAGAACAATTTCACTAGAAACAAAGAAGAGAGTACTAGATTGCTATGTGATGTCTGTTCTTCAATATGGCTGTGAATGCTGGACAATATCATTAAAGATGAAGGAAAAACTTGAAGCTACTGGAATGTGGTTCTACAGAAGGATGTTGCAAATATCATGGATTGAACATGTGAGCAATGATGAGGTTTTGGAAAGGATGGAAACAAAAAGGAAATTAATACTGAGCATCAGGAAGAGACAGTTGAAGTTCTTGGGACATGTAATGAGGAAGGAAGAATTGGAGAATCTGATACTCACAGGTCAAACAGAGGGAAAGAGAGACAGGGAAAAGCAGCGGATAACATATAGCATGGAAGGATTTCAAAAGGCAAAGAGATACATAGAGACATAAAGGTAGACAGAAATATCATGGAAGGATATGAAAAGGCAGAGAGATACATAGAGAGGTAAAGATAGACAGAAATACCATAGAAGGATTTGAAAAGGCAGGGAGATACATAGAAATGATAAAAATAGACAGAAATACCATAGAAGGATATAAAAAGGCAGGGAGATACATAGAAAAGATAAAATACACAGATATACCATTGAAAGATATGAAAAGGCAGGGAGATACATAGAAAAGATAAAGTTAGACAGAAATGGCATGGAAGGATTTGAAAAGGCAAAGAGATACATAGAGACATAAAGGTAGACAGAAATATCATGGAAGGATATGAAAAGGCAGCGAGATACATAGAGACATAAAGATAGACAGAAATACCATAGAAGGATTTGAAAAAGCAGGGAGGTACATAGAGAAGATAAAGATAGGCAGAAATACCATAGAAGGATTTGAAAAGGCAGGGAGATACATAGAGACATAAAGGTAGACAGAAATAGCATGGAAGGATTTCAAAAGGCAAGGAGATACATAGAGACATAAAGGTAGACAGAAATACCATAGAAGGATATGAAAAGGCAGGGAAATACACAGAAAAGATGAAGATAGACAGAAATGCCATTGAAGGATATGAAAAGGCATGGAGATACATAGAGAAGATAAAGATAGACAGACATACCTGTTTTTCATAACTATCTATGGTATTTATAACTACCTTCATACCTCTTCATATACCATAAATATATAAAGACTGGAAAATACATAGAACTAGTATAGATAGATATGAAATGGTAGAAATAGAGATAGAAATACAATAGTTATAAAACAGTATGAAGATAGATAGAGAATATATAGATAGACAGACATACCATAGATAGATGAGAAAAGGTGGATAATAGAGAGAAATAAACAAGGTAGATATAAAAAAGCTGGAAAGTAGTTTTAAATACTATAGATTATAGATAAAGATGTTACTGTTTAATAGAAATGATATAGATAGATATGAGAAGGCAGGAATTTAGTTAGAGAAGATGGAGCTAGATAGAAATAACATAGATAGATAAAAAGATGCAGGAAAATAAATAGAAAAGATACATATGAAAAGGAAGGACAAAATATCAATACTTAATAATATCACAGATATATAAAGGCAGGAAGATAGAAATATTGTAGAAAGGTTGTGATATTAGCAGAAGAAATATAGATATATAGAAATACCATAGACAGATATGAAAAGATAGCATGAAAGATAGAAATGATATATATAGATAGATAGACAGATATAAAAATGCATCACGATAGATAGAAAAGATATAGATAGATGGATCTACCATAGATAGATTTTAAAAACAGCAGGAAGGACATATCATAGATATGTGTGAAAAGGCAGGAAGACAGATATAAAAGATACAGACAGATAAAAATATCTCAGGTAGATATGAAAAAGTAGGAAGTCATAGATAGATAGATAGATAGATAGATAGATAGATAGATAGATAGATAGATAGAAATACCTTGGGTATGAAAAATCAGGAAGATAGATAGAAATACCATAGATAGATGTAAAAAGCCAGGAATATATATAAAGATATAGATATATAGAAATACCATAGATAGATAGATAGATAGATAGATAGATAGATATGAAAAGACTGGAAGATTGAGAGGAATATTTTAGATAGATACTATAGATATGAAAAGGCAGAAAGCTATGCAGAAATAATATATATTGATATGAAAAGGAAGGAAAATAGAAATACTATATAAAAATATAAAAAGAAGAGATGATAGAGAGAGAAGATAAAGTTAGAAATACCATAAATAGACATGTAAAGTTACAAATATAGATAGGAAAGATATACATAGATAGAAATATCATAGATAGCTATGAAAACAGCAAGAAGATAATTATTGATGATATAAATAGATGGAAATACCTTAGGTAGATATGAAAAGGCAGGATGATAGATAGAAATACCATAGAGAGACATAAAAATGCAAGAAGAAAGAAAAGTTATAGATAAATTGATAGTGGAACAAACTGCGATAGCATTGCATGTGAAGATTCAGTTTGTTCAATAATGAGGAAAATAATTTTCTCTTGGTGAAAGTAAAACTCATTTGGAGTAATTTTTAATTCACTGTTTAATCTATTTGAATTGGGAAATCTTAATTTTATGTTGTTAACAAGCCATACATAGCCTGACTGATATTGCTCATTCCTGGAATAGACAAATATTGGAAAAAAAATACAGAGGTCAAGCAATTAATCTGTCTGGTCTCTTTAATAGAAACTCAGAGTCTTTATTTCTCTTTTCTGTCTTTTTTTTATTTATTGGAATTTTTTTATTTATTTGAAATAGAACAACAGACAAAATGATGGAAAAAATTGATGAGGAATTTTTTTTTCAGTTCAGTGATCATTCCATAACAGAGTTTGAGGTATCATATTGATAAATTTACTATTCTTTTATTATGGCAGTGGCAGAGAGTAGAAGAATGATGATGATGATGATGGTGGTGGTGGTAGTGTTAGTTGGGGCGATAATGACAGTGAAAATGAATTTATTTCTCTGTGATTTGAAAGAAGAAGCAAGAATATTGGGAAGACAGAAGTAGAATCAGAGGTGAAGGAGGAGAATTAGAGACCAAATATTTAGAAAAAAAGCAAAAACAATTTAGAAAAAATATAAAAAAGTATAACTTAAGAAGAAATGGTAGGAGTCAAGAGGGAGATGAGATATCAGTAACAAATTTTGAAGAACATGAAACTTTAAAGATGTTCAAAATTGCATTAAATCTGAATCTAGGCAAAATATTTAAGCTGATGTGTTTGCAAGTTCACTCATTAGCATAAAGTAGGTGAGTTACATTGACTAATATTTAAATTCGAAATTACAGGTAACTTATTCCATTATTAATCCAAATTTTTTTCAGACTAAGTTTAGAATTTTCAGCACATCATTTCAGTTGATATTTTTATAACCTTCTGCAGGTGAATATTGCACCTGGAGATTTTTATCAGTTAATTTGGATGTTTTTTTCTTTTGTACTTCTTTGGAAAGAACATCATAGTTGAAGGTCACAGAACCAAATGCCAAAGTTTTAAGCTCACAAGGGAATTTTGAGATGAGAATCCTAAAGGAAAAAAAGATGTTTATTGTGATGATGGTAACATGATTAGTTTTAGATGAAAATTTCTTTTTCTGAAGTTTTACTGGAAATGAGAAAATCATAGATTAAGTAACCAAACAGCAAAAAAATACAGTATCCAAAAAAGTTTATGAACACAATGTCTGTTAAAATATGTCTAAGTTTCACAATTGGCAGGATTCATGTGAAGTATGCTACATTTAAAATGTTTGAGGGAACCCCTAGAATTAGCAATGAAGATGAACTTGACAGAAGAGTAAAAAAAAGAACTCTTAGAGTCATTGAAAAAAGAATGGAATCAATTATCAAACTTATACTTTGAAAAACTTTTACAATGAATGCCAAGAATTTGTGCTGCAGTAAGCAAAGCTAAAGAAAGATATTTTGATGAGAACAAAATTTATTCATAAAATGGTTTTTTGCTTTTTGTCATAATAAATTTACTAATAAAAATCATGTTTTACTTTTTCTTTTAACAAGGGATAACAATTTTCTTTTATCTAAAGTACAAAACAAATACTTTTGGGGGCCAATTTAATAATTATGAGGGTGGCCTCAAGCTTTTGAACTGTAGTGTATATGAATGCTTAATTTTTATTTTAACTGTATCATTTTAAAAGTACATTTTAATTAATGTCAACATAGTTTTTATCTTTATATACTCATTTATTTTAGGATATATGTATCCCATATTAAAGAATACAAATGTACAAGAACAGTGATCAACCCATCCAAGAAAACATTTGCTACTTCAGTCATTTTCTCATCAGCGTGATGTGACTTCCCTCTGTTGCTTCTGCAAGTATTTTCATGGCAACTGCTCTGACAAAGTTTTTTCCTTGGTTCTATACATTCTACTAGATTGGCATCAAGGTCCAACCCTTTTACCATCAAAATAGTTAAGTGTAACCACCTCTTCTACTCCAACAGCATCTTATCTTGCACTTTTCATTTGTGGAACTCCCTTCCATTTGCTTGCTTCCGTGATAGCTACAATCTCCAAAAGTTTTGATGCAATGTCAGTTGCCATCTTTTATCTCATCCATCTCTTATCCTTTCTTCAACATCTCCTGTACCTTGTTTTTTTCTGTCACTGCAACCCACTGTGCACCAGTGGCAGTCCTGCCTTGCCTGAACTGAAATGATTATAAAAATAAAAAAACTACTGAAAATAGTTTCAGTGCAAAGAAAACCAGATAAAATGTTAGACAAGAGAGATGAAGGAAAGATTGTGAGGAATTAAGAGCCAGACAAGTAGAGAGTGAATGCAGTCTTAACAGTGAGATTTTAATTGATACAGTACATAAGAGTATTATGAAAAAACAACTTGAACAGGCACATAGCAAAAAAAAATTAACCAAAAAACATCAAAATAGAAAATGAATTGGTTAAAAGATAATTTAACATGGGGTGTTGAAAAGTACAAAAAGTGATTTTAGTTGTTTTTTTTAATATGTGCAAAGCCTGAGAGCCACTCAAGGTAGTGAGTTACAGAGTAAGATGCAAAGTTCATGGGGATATTTGGAGAAGATAAATGGTTAATCCTAAATTTGAACAGGCCAAGATTGTTGTGACTGGAGAAGCATTCATTTGGGAGTCAGTTCTACAAGTGGAACAGCTCATGGGAAGAAGTTACTCAAGTGGAACTTACATCTCTCAAATGGGATATGTAGGGAACAAGAATTATTCCCTAATATGTGCATAGCATGGTGTGTCTTAGCTGTGAAGATTAGAACTGGTAGAGCTAAGGTTGTAGTGTGAATACTTTCCATGGAAATAGCAATAGAGCAGTGAGAGGCTTGGGATGTTTTGTCTGTGGGAAAGGTGGAAGGCAGAAAATAATTTGTCACTCATGAGATGGAGAGACTTTTGAACTCTATAAAAACTGCAAAGTGAAAACTGGACAGCTCCTGCCCAGATATGGCAGCAGTACTCTATTTTGGGTCTGATCTTGTACTTGTAAAGGCAGAGAATACCAGGAGTCAAGTACTTAATGGAGTAGTACAGGGAACTGATAATCTTCCAACATCTTTAGCAATTGATTGTATGTACAAGTTCAACTTGTTGCCTGGGTTGAGTTTAAGTTCCAACAAGCAAAAATCCTTCCTGAAAGAACACCCCTTTTGTAAACGTTCTGAGTCTACCTGGTGATGATGGAAAATCACTAGTTTGGTTTTCCAGACATTTAATATGGTCAGCCAGTTTTTTACCTACTGAAGTGTCACAGGAGAGATCAGTTGCCAAGCTCTGGTCATCTAGAGTTTTGTAGGTGCACCATTGTACCATCAGCACAGATATTCACAAATGATTAAAGTATTCTCTTAGCTTCCTAAGGTTAATGTAAAGTAAAATGAGGCAAGAGTAAACCTTAGCAGATATCTAGGTTGATTGCATGGTTCTTAGAGGATTAGCTTTTAACTACTATATTCAAGGACCTAGTCATTAGGAAGGACTTAATAATTGAGAATACTCTTCCAGTGATTCCATAGCTAGAGAGCTTGTACAGTAACCCTCTATACTACAACTTGTCAGAGACCTTTGAAATATCTAATGCGATCATCCTTGAGATGTATTTGTTGTCTAGTGTCTTACTGATTCTGTGAGTAATGGCAATTAGCATGTTAGCAGTGGACCAAGCCAATTGAAACTCAATTGTTGCTCAAGAGATTGACCCTATTGAAGTGATAAACCTACTTGTTAATTATAGATTCAAAAGTTTACTAAAGACACTGAGAAGTTTGAACGGTTCATACTGTGACAATGATGTGCACTTACCCACATTCTTGTAAATACAAAATTCCCTTCAATCAGTAGTTAATCAATTTTGCTAAAAATAGGAATAATTAGGTTAATATTCATAAGATCAACCCCTAATATCTTATCTAGACCAGTGATGAATATAAAATCCTAATGTAAATGAATATGTAAGAAGATCAGTGGGAGAAAAATCAATGTAATATACACCACAAAGAGGGTAAGATTTGGTGATATGGGGTTCCATCAAAAGTGATAATAGAAGAAAATTGGCAATAGTTGATGAAAACCTAAACAGCAAAAAGTATATTAGTTTACTTACATACTTTTGTCAGACTACAAAAACAGAAATTTTTCAGCAAAAAGGTTTCTTGTATACACTCAAATTTGGAACACTGAATGACACAAAGTTTTGATATCAATATAATTGAACAATTGTGGTGGGAATTCTGAAATTATTGCCATGAAGAATGGAAAAGGAGCTTCTTCCATCCAATACCACATCAATATATATATATATATATATATATATATATATATATATATATATATGTATGTATGTGTGTGTGTGTGCGTGTGTGTGTGTTTAATTTACTTGTTTAAACATTTTTTAATACATACTCATATTTGAGTAGATACTCAAAATTAAACAGTATATTTATATGCATAACTCTTTCAGCCTGAATATTTTTAAAGAAATTTTGTTATGAAAATATGTATCTTTTAGTTATTTCTATAACAAAATTCTCAAAAGATACGCAGGTAGATAGAGTTATATTATATAAATATACTGCTTAATTAAAAACACAGTATCTTCTCAATTACAAGTATCTATTAAAAATAATGTTCAAATAAATAAATATGTTGGTTGTTAATCCATTTCATATATATATATATATATGTATGTAATTTTATAACCCCCTGTTATTTCAGGACATGCCTAATTATGACTCTACACAGATTCCTTTCCCTTATTATCTGTGAATTTCAATGAGTTCTTGGGAAAGATAATGTTGTGGTTTTCTATTGCCTCCTCAACTTCAATTCACAGATTTCCTTTCTTAGACTGGTTGACACCCAAAGCTAGAGAGCCTACTTACTATTTATTCCATATCTAGAAAAAAAGAGATGGATTCGTGTCTTTTCCAGTTACATTTGTGTGAAACTGGACAGAACAAACTAGCCAAAAATTTGAACTTTTCTCATTAATTTCACCTTCTGTGCCACTATTACATTATAAATATATCAGATAGTTTATAAAGATTCAATTTTGAATTTTTTTGCCAATGAATTTTCATTATCAGAATAAGAATTTCATTTGCAAAAACTTACATTCAACACATGATTCATGATAAACACGGGAACTTTTGATTTTTACTTTAACATTTAAATATTAGATTGTAACCAACTATAACTCAGTTTTTATTTTAGCATATTCATTTATATATTCATTTATTTTAAGATTTATGTATTCTACATTCATAAATATTTAGATGAATATATACAAATAAAAACTCTTTTGAAATTAGTTAAAATCTACTTTCATAAAATATTTAAACAAGGACTTGTTACTACAGAGCATGAATACCAGTTTAAATAGATAATAAAGAATTATTTTAATTTGTTTTTTATTCAGACTTTAGGAATCCTTTCAGGCCAACAGATCTTCAGAAGAAATCATTGGAATACTTTTGATAAAGGCAAAAAGACTTATCACAGGAAATAATAAATGAAGAGGGCAAAGGTTGGAATATGTTTAAAACATTTTATTAGTAAAAATGATTTACAAATAGGAAAATACTAAAAGCTCCAACAGAGTATAAAAAGGAAAAATGCTACTCACTGCCCTCTGAAAAGACAAAGAGAAGGAATAAAATTCTCTTTCTGTCTGCACAGCTTGGCAGGTATAATTTGATATGTATAGCTTCATGTATCTGTAGATGGTTTGCAGAGTGGGCTCTATGCAGAACAGTAAAGTATTCTGAAATATGTATTTTATATTCAGCCATGATTTTCATCAAATAGAATAAAATTCACACTTTTCTATAGACGATTATTAAAGTACAACTAGTAAAGAGCTAAGTAAGTTGAAGCAACACATGAAAGATTTCTTTAACATTCTGCAAAGGCTAGTATAGTAATCTTATATATATATATATATATATATATATATATATATATATATATATGTGTGTGTGTGTGTGTGTGTGTGTGTGTGTGTGTGTGATAGGATAAGGAACAAATATGAAATGTTTATATATATGTAACATGTTTTGGCTTTATTAAAGCACTCTGCATTATTAATATTACTTTCCTTTCCACTGTATTCTTTTTCAATGACTGTCAATTGCAGTATCTTTATTGTTAATTTCACTCAAAGTTGCTTTCTGTTACCATAGCAGGATATGACAACAACTATGAAATTAAAATTCAGAGGTCAGAGTCCCCTTTCAGAGGCAGGATAAACATTTTTATGGCAAATGAAGTTGCATATAGAGGTTAAAGATTAAATCTTCATCAGAGAATGAGATATGAAGGAAAAAGGAAGAAAGAGAAAAAGTGATGGCATTTTTCATTTTTGTGTTGTTTGTCTGTCATTGTTTAAGCAGGATTCATATAAATTTGTCTTGTCAGGAACTGTTTGTGTGGAAATTTATGTGTGGAAATGTATCATGATTCTAGTTAGTCTATGTGGGATTTGCATGATAGTGTGTGTGTGTGTGTGTGTGTGTGTGTGTGTGTGTGTGTGTGTGTGTACAGCAGGCATTCCCATCTGTGTATGATGGTTGTCTGAATGCCAACTGAGGAGCACACTCATGCAACACATATGTGTGTGTAGTGAAAATAAATTGCAAATTGATTTTATTCATTTAAAACTGTTGAAATTTGAAATGAATTCATGTTACCTGAGAATTGACCTTTAGAAAGATATCTGTAATTAAGACAGAAATATTATTTTTAATGATATTTACATCCATAGCAATTACATTCATAAAGTTTAATCACAATAGTTAAGTAATTTTAAAATAATTAATCCTGATTAATCATGAAAACGGAGGTATGGTGCAAAAAATGTATTTAGCATGCCAAGTTCAATTCCCACCTGATTTTGTTTTGTTCATTTTATGATAATACTTTTAGAAAAGGCATAAATACATTTTTCTCCAGCTATGGGTTAAATAGCATGGCTGACTGGACTCTCTTGCTTTGAGGTGGTATCCAGTCTAGATGAAGGAAAACTCTGAATTCAAAAACCATCTTGAAGAGGAATGTCTTTCATCCAGTTGTCTGCTATGGCTACGGGTACTGTAGCCATAGCAATGGGTAACAGGACTCATGATGAATTATCCAAAAATTGAAGGAAGAGTTTAAGGAGAAAAAATACCCAACCAAAAAATTCCAAAAGCATTTTATTTCAAGAGCAATAAAAACATAAAAATAAAATATCTTTTGGCTCATATATATTATTGCAGTCATTTATTTACAGCCAGAGAGATATTGCAAAATTTTTGAATGGACGCTTATTGACACAGCCAGCACTCTCTGAAAAAAACTTTGGATTGCACTTTCACATTTAAATTTGTTTTTCACTTGTCTGCATTTCAGGCAAAAAGCCAAGATAGGGCTTAAAAATACAACCCATTCCAATTTCAGGAAGATAGTACTGAGTATTCAATACTGTACAGCCTTTTTATAGATTTCTTTCACTTTTATTAAAAATCCATTTTTGGCAATGATCAACAATAAAATAGAAAAAAAGAAAACTTACTCTGTGGCATTAAACAGATGTCCTTTGAGAATTAAAAGTGAAAATACTGTCACTGCCAAAATAAACAGAATCCATTTTTATAAAAATCATTTTTTGAAAACAGTTTCTGGAATTTCATTTCCTCTTTTAAACTTATGTTTTTGAGATAAAAAAGGGATGTTTGAGATGACAACAGCAAATTATTCCTAATGAAATTTGCTCCTAATCTTAATTTTTAATCTCCTTTCATTTTGTGTTTTGATTTATTTTTTGAAGGACTTGATTACCTAGCATTTTTAAATGAAAATAACACTTGAAATCAGCAATAATCTTCATGCACAAAGTAGAATTTTTCTGATCCACTTTTAAAATTGCAGATAAGAATGAAATAGAAGAGAACTGACAAATATAATTAGGAAAAGTAAGCCACATTTTCTTCTGTTATCTCAATACTGCTGTGCAAAATCCTCTTCATAGATTTTTCTTTAAGATTAAATCCTTAAATTTTTTTCAGTTTATCATAGGCAGCATTTATATAGTTTAATTTTTTATCAACAAATTTTTAGAAAATATTCTTTACAACTTTTTACCATTCAGTGCAAAAGGAATTTTTCTAATATGGAGAATAAAAAGCATTCAATTTAAATTAAAAATTAAGAATAAAGATGCGATTTTTAAAAAGTTGTATTGCTTAAATGGTTAGAGAAATTTTTCAAAAAAGCTAATAGATTTTTAATTCTTAAGCAGAGAAATATAAATTAATTTTGATAGTATCCAGGGCAAAATTTTTAAAAGGGTAATTTTTTAATTTATATTTACACCTAACTTTACATCCTGATTCACAAATTGTTCTTCTTAACTTAACAGCTCTACCTTAATCACAGAAAATATTTCCACTTTCATATGGCGAATGCATTAAGAAAGCATTTATATTGTAGAATTACACCACACGGTCTTCCAGAGCACTTCCCCTAAAGCCCACGCAGCGGTGTGGTATAAATCAATATAAAAAGAAAGAGTATGTATCTTCCCTCTCTTTATTTGCACTTCAACTTCAGCATGCCTTATTTTCAAGACATGTCCCATTTCCCAGCCTGAAGACTTCTTAGTCCCTAGTGAACCATGCATCAAATTTCATACAACACAATACTATTAATACACTATGTTCAGTTCACTATAACCTCATGTGACTACAGTACTAGTTCCCCTAGAACCTATCACACACAAATATATATATATATATATATATATATATATATATATATATTCTTCCAACACAAGAAAATGTCAACAAACTGGTAACCCTAACACTATTACAATATATTGTACAAAAATAAATATCGATAAAAACCTTTTTATTTAGTTAATTTATTAACTATATTAGCTCTTTTGACTTTACGTAAATGCTCTTCCTACGAGAATACTTCAATCATTTGTGAATGTTTGTGATGATGGTAAAATGGTAGATGGTGTACCTACAAAACTCTAGATGACCAGTTAACCGTTTCCCTACAAGAAAACATTTGACATTCATTAACCAGCAGCCAGTACTGCTTTCAGTTGAAATTTATCAAATCTTTTTCTTAAAACAATTTTTTATGAAAACAAATTTCTTAAGTTGAGTAGCTTTTCCTTTCCTTTCTTTCATTCTGGTGGTGTGGAATATGAGTATCTTTATTATGTCATTATGTTCTCTTTGAGTTACATGTGCTATCCATTTTAGTTGCTGCAGCTTTTGATAGTCCTGGTTTCTGTTTTTTTTAACAGTTCTTTGTTTGTGATTCTGTAGCACTAGGCCACAATGCTCAAAACCCTTTTTTCATTCAAAGCCTTTTTTCACCAGTTAAATTCACTTTTCAAGAACATACACATCATTATTTGTAATAAAAAAAAGTCAACTATAAAAATTAATTCTTTTATTTCTTGTTGAAAGAACTTATATAGATATGCTGCTATTTTTGGATAGGATTTGTTTTGAGAAGCTGTAGCCTTATGGCGGTTGTGGTTTGAATAATATTTAGTATAAAGGGTGAAAGAAAGAACTTTATGTGACTGGGTCAGCAATTGTGATGAGCCAAATTAGTTTAGGTTGCACTGCATGATCACTAACATTTTCTTTTCAATCTTTTCACTCTGACTTTTTAATCATGCACCACATTTTGTTTGTGTTAGGTTGTTTGAAATGTAATGTTACATTTTTTGGAAAAGAAATCAAATATAACAAAAGTTCAACTTATTTTTTGAGCACATAAGCATCATTACTGGCAACAAAAAAAGTACACTGAGAAACTGGTTCTTTTATTTCTTGTTGAAAGTATCTGTTATTTTAAACAAAAAGCCTATGTCAAAACAAATGTTCATAATGTCTTGGTGAGAAGTCAATAGAAAATAGGACATTTCATTTATTACATGCTTTTAGAATAAAGAAAGACAATCACAATTGAATTTCACTTTCAAGATCAAGTGAAGATTTACACAGAAAAGAATTGCTTAAGAGAAAGTGTGTCATTCTTTTACAATGACAATATAAGTCTATACTCAATAAAATAAACTCACGAGTAAAAATAAACATTAATCAAAGAGGATTCCTATAAAGTCAATACCTTTAAATTTTCAATTATTCAGCCCACTGAAATACTATGACAAAGCCTTTAAATTTTAAGAGACCAATTCAGCATTATCAAAATTCTTTTCATCCTGAATCCTAGATAATTTCAACAAGAAATCAAAGCATTAATTGAATATATTTTTTTTTGCCATTGCTAATAATGATGATTATGTCTCTGAGAAATAATTTAACTTTTTCTATATTTAAGTTTTTTTTTAATTTTTTTCTTCAAAAATGCAATGTTAGTTTTCAAACAATTTAATATTAGGCTATTTGGAAAAAAAAATGAAATACTTCTCTAACTGCCAGGTTGAGGAAATTTGGAATTTTTCAATGATTTTGAAAAATCTTAAAATAAAAATAGTAGCACACATTGATTATCATTTTACCAAAAAATTGTTATTTCTGTTTATAATAATGATAATAATGATAATAACTGGATGAATAAAACAAAATATAAAGACGTCTAAACAAATGTTACTTCCAAATTTAATAAATTATTTTTCAGATATAGTAGTAAAATCTAAGCACAGTTATAGCCAAGTTAAAATATGTCATTTCAGTCTTTATAGAATTTTAATTTATAAAATGCTATCATACATCAGACACTAAATCAAATTTTATAAATACTATTTTTATATATATTACATCTTTCAGTGAAAGTGCAACAAAACACATGAATATTATTAGCAATATAGATAGAATAAAATTGGTGATGATGGCTGACATGTTGGTGAGCTGCCAATTTTAGTTATCTCACACCAGATTAGGAACCACATCAAAGCTTTAACCACTAAGCTGTCCTCAAAACTGTCAACCTTGTTAGTGTTTCAGAAATGTCTAAACAACCACTGGATTGAGGGTTTACTGTTTGGTACTTGAAGAACCCAATCAAGAGATAATAAAAACATCATTATACAAAACTAGTTTGGATAATGGCAACTTAGATTTTTAAAATTAAAGTGTTTGAAACATTGAATAAAAGATAATTTTTTTTTAACTTTTAAAGATTAAACAATACTATCTTTTTTTTTTCTTTTTACTGAAAAAACATAAATGATTAATTGCAGTACAGAGTACAAAAGCCTTAGAGAATTTGTGCTGTCTAATGTTCAAGGGTTGGAATAAAAAAATGATAAAAGCTAAAATGAATTAGATCAAAAGTATCTGAAAATTGAGGGTTTGTGTAAATTTTAAATTCAGACCAAATTAAAACAAATATTTTTAAAAGAACTTCTAAAAGTCAGGATTTTTGTCACTAACTTCTCAAAGAAAAATTTTAATTAAAATGCAGTTTCAAATGGAAGATCTTTGTTTAACAAGAGAATGACTAACATCAACTACTAAACTATAATTATGATAATTTTTTGTGCGTCATTATAAAAATGAAGCTCATTATCAAGAATATAAATTTACTTTGTTGTTTTCTTATAAAATGATGATTGTCTAGTAACTAATACCATGAATCAAATAGGTTAATCATGTCAATTTCAAAGCATGTTTCTTTACCAAGTCATGTATATAAGAGTAAGCATAACAGTTAAAAATGTCTCAATTACACATAAAATAATCTTAACTATTTTTAGAAAAATTTAGAAGTTTCAATGGTTTCAAGTAAAAAAAATGAATAAAGTTTTATTAACAAGCTAAACAAAATATTTAGTGATTTTTGTTTTGTTTGGGTATTTGCATGTTTGTTTTTTTCTGTATTCAATAAAATCATCCATTTGTCTTATTTTTATTAATCCTAATTTGAAATAAAATATTAAATTTTGATTATCTTATTAGATTTGCTCACTTACACAGTGACTGCTCCAAAATGGTCACATAATCTTATTCCTACAGCAGAACTTGTCTCTCAGTGAAATATGAATTAAGTTTTACAGTACCTTTTTTCTGATTTCCAATAGATTTCTGTTATAAAAATTAATTTTAGTATTTTCTATTATAATTCATTAACAATATATTTATATCAAATATATAGCTGTATTTTGTAAGTGTATTTAGATATATAGCTCTCTTTTGTAAGTGTATTTATATTTGATATATAGCTCTATTTTGTAAGTGTATTTATGTTGAATATGTAGCTCTATTTTGTAAGTGTATTTATGTTGAATATGTAGCTCTATTTTGTAAGTGTATTTATGTTGAATATGTAGCTCTATTTTGTAAGTGTATTTATGTTGAATATGTAGCTCTATTTTGTAAGTGTATTTATGTTGGATATATAGCTGTATTCTAAAAGTGTATTTTTATTGGCTATGTAATTCTATTTACTAGTGTGCTATTAGATTAATAACTAGATCTCATTGTTTTACTGTTGAACTAGCTAGATGCAGCCATAAGTTCTATTGTAATAGTGTCTTTTCTCATTTGTGGAACTCTTTTCTAGCTTCTTGCTTACATGCCACCTATAATCTTCAAAAATTTAAAATTCTCACTAAAGTCTTCTCGTTCACTTTCATTTCCAGCATGAAGATCATTAAAAAAGGATTGGAGATATGAGTTGGCCAAATAAATACAACAATGGAGAGGATTTAGATTTAGATTTAGATAGGTTATTCTACCAACCAGCAAACCAACCCTAAATGTCATTTTGCACCAAAATGGGTAGTTTTAACATTTGTTTTTATATTGTGTGCAGACAAATGCTTTTATAAGTTGTTATTATATAAGGGTGGGAGATGTAATTCAGTTTTAGTTGCATTTTGTAGCCAGGTGTTTATTCAGTTTTCTTTTCATATTTTGGGATAGAACTTTGTTTATACTTAAGAATCAATGAAGAAAAAGGTTTCTTTAAAAAATTAATTGAAAATGAAAAACTCATTTCAAAGTCACAAATAAAAGCAGCAACAATGGTAAGAAAAGTCCATAATATTTAGATATTGAGAACACCTTATCTCAAAGTTGTATAGAAAAACAACTAAAACAAGGAGACACTCCAAAACAATAATTTAGTATTAATATGTACACTTAGGAAGTTTGAGTAAAATTTCTGATATATTTCTAATCAGATGGTCTTTATAGGGTTAATTGGGTTGTATGTTAGTAAGAAAAAATATTTCTTGATAACAAAGGTTACTGATTAAATCAACTGCTTCATAACAAACAGAGCCACTAATCTTGCTTGTCTCAAATGAAAAAGAATGAAGCAAAGGAAGAGTAAATGAATGAGCTTAAAATAAACAAAAATAATTTATAGTCTATCGATTTCTAAGTTCTAATGAACCTGAAGTCCTACTGACCAGTATATAAAGTAATAAAAAGAAAAATGAAAAATGAACAGAACAAATTAAATAAAACAAAAAAAGTTCTAGTTTTAACTTTTGGGGGTGAATTTTAAAAGTTATAATCATCACTTCACAGGTGATGGCTAATTAGATGTCTCCTTTTGCAACTGACAATAACAAAGAGAGCACTAATAAAAGAAATGTATACCAACTTAATTATTTAAGTCATAGGGCATTTTTTTTTCACACCATGACCTATCAACACAACTTTCAATCCCAACTTTGTCTTGAGTTGTGCATCAACTTGAGAAGCTGAATCTTGGAAGATAGCATCAGTTGAATTCTGGCAAAATTAAAGTAAGAGGAGGAAGTGGAATTTCGAAAGAAGCCATCGGAAAAAATTAGAACTTTGAGTTACAATATCAAAGGCAGTTCAACTTTCAAAATGAGAAAAAAAAATTGATAAGGACTTTCTGTCAGTCAAAAAAGTAAAAAATTTAAAATTTAAAAATAAACTGATTGGCAAACATATTTATGCTTGCTTGTGTATTTGTGTACATGTGTGTATTTGTAGTTGAATGTGTTTGCCTTTGTGTGTGTGTTTTTGTGTACATGTGTGTATTTATAGTTGAATGTGTATGCATTTGTGTGTGTATTTTTGTGTACATGTGTGTATTTATAGTTGAATGTGTATGCATTTGTGTGTGTATTTTTGTGTACATGTGTGTATTTGTAGTTGAATGTGTATGCATTTGTGTGTGTGTTTTTGTGTACATGTGTTTATTTGTAGTTAAATGTGTATGCATTAGTGTGTGTTTTATATGTACATATGCAAAAATCTAAATGTTTTATATGTAATTTTATGCTTTAACTACAGATATTTTGTCTATAGTTCTAAGATGAGGTACTATTTACACTATTTACATTATTCAAACTATGGTCCTCATCTTTATTGTCATTTTTACCATGTTTCATGTACACTCCAGCCTTCTTCAGGTGCTAGGAATTTTTAACCAAAAGTGTTCGGTTTGAAACTCCAAGCACCTGAAAAAGGCCAGAGCGTACAACAACCAAAATGTTGTAAAAAATGAAAACAAAGATGAGGTCAATAGTTCAAATAATGTAAATAGTACAGATATTTTGTACACTATTTTATACTTTCGGGGTACAGGTATATTTTTTAGATATACAGTATGTAGATCATGAAAAAGTATTTTAGGTAATTTCACTATAAAAATGTATTTTTTAATTTCTTTAGTGTAGCATTGATTGTCATTTTGCTATAAAAATAAAATGTAGCCTTGATTTTCCTTGGGGGTTCACTATTTGCCTTAAATAGGACCCTAACAGGTGCTACCACACCAGGTCAGATTGGACCTGTAAACAACAGTAGTTAAGAGGTGTTTCCCCGCCTCTCAAAACTTTCAACTTCTCAATCAGAGGTCTTGCTACCACATGTAGTTTATTTTAAAACCATGGACAATGTATAGATGTTTATAACTACTAAACTTAAACTTAGTATGGCAGAAGCCACTATAGTTTATCAGAGAGGACTGAATACACTATATTAGTAAATGCTTACCTATTTGGCTAATAATGAACAATAATTTGGCTAATAATGAACAATAATAGGTGCCTGTTTTATCAATTATGCAAAGGCATTCAACAAAATATGCCACAAAGAATTGATGGAGATGCTCAGTAGCCTCGACATATTTGGGAATAACATAAGAGCAATTAAGAATCTCTGCTAACAGCAAATTGCCTGCATATGAACAAGTAACGAATTCAGCAGATTTACAAAAATAGAAAGGGGCATAAGACAAGGATATATGAATTTACTTGAGCTACTAGACTAGTAACTAGGTCCCACCCTTTTACAGTGAAGACAATAAGATGTAACAGCAACTTTTATTCTAGCAGCTTCTTTTCTCGCACTTCTCGCTTGAGGAATTCCCTTTCCATATACTTGCTTCCCCGACAGCTACAATCTCCAAGAATTTGAATATAAGGTCGTCATCTCCTATCTCACTGACTTGCATGCTTTCTCTCATGGTCTTTTTTTTAGGCTTTATAATCACAGGTACTCGTTTTCGAACCCTAAACAGAGATTCCAGACGGCACAGTCACGTAGGTTCTGGGAAATGAAGGAGGAGGGGCAGGACCCCATAATCAGCTGGAAATTAATAGGCTCAGCTTGTACTCCTAAAAGTTTTCGTGATAGGTGTCGTCTGTGTTTATTGGAGAAGATTCTGATTTTGAAGTATCCTCATCAGGACTTACTTTTGAACTTTAGAAGGGAATTTATAAACAAGTGCCGCCATAGGGCGGATTTTAAAATTTAACTTCTAATTTTTAATTTTTAAATTCTATATTTTTCTATAATTTTTTATTATTTTAAAAAAATTTTTTAATTTTAATTTTAATTTTTTTTTTTTTTTTTTTTTTTTTTTATGTGTATGTTTGTGTGTGGATGTGCATATTTGTATATATGTATTTATGTATGTGGGCTATATGTTATTTTGGAAAAAAATTTTTTTAGCTATGTAAATGCTCCTTTTCATAATATTCATTAATATGTATGTGTGAGTGCATAAGGAATATATATATATATATATATATATATATATATATATATATATGTGTGTGTGCGTGTGTGTGTATATGTGTGCATGTATGTGTACACATGTATATTATGTCTATGTGTGTGCGTGTGTGTGTATATGTGTGCATGTATGTGTACACATGTATATTATGTCTATATGAATTTTTTGTATATAGGTGTGTACATATATATGTGTGTATGCGCATGTATATGTATATTAGTGTGTAATAAATTGAATGCATGTGTGTGTATGTGTATGTATATATGTATTCTTATTCGTTAAATGGTGTGTATATATATATATATATATATATATATATATGTGTGTACTTCTATTGATATGTATATATAATAATTGTAATTTTTTTTTTTTTTTTTTTACCTAGTATTGTCTTTATTTAGTTTAATTTCAAATGACCTAATTTTTTTAAAAAAATAATTTTATTTCAAATCCTATATCTTTTTATTCCCTTTTATCAATAATTATGCCTTTTTAAGTAAAGGCTTTTTTTAATACTTCAACGTTTTGGGGAAATTAGATTTTTGAATTTGTCCAGCGTCTGTAATATTTAAAAAAATTTTTTTCTTTAGTTTCTTTCTTTTTCCCTCCCTTCCTTCTTTTATCTCTCTTACCAACTTTTTTCCGTGTTGCTTTAAATGATTCAACACGGCTGTCTGTTAATTTTTAGTTACATTCTCCCCTTTTTTTTGCAAACCCAGACGATGTCAATTTTTTTCTTTTCTTATTTATTTGATTTTATTCTATCCTTTTCTTTTTCTTTTTCCTTTTCTTTTTCTTTCCCTTTATTTTTATTTTTATTTTATTTTATTTTATTTTATTATTATTTATTTTTTAATTTCTTTGCAATCTATTTAAAAAGGAAAAGTAGACTAATTTTTCTCCAGTTTCTGAAAGGTTTTTTTCTGTTGCTGAGGTGATGTGTCGCTCCCCGTGGGGATCGTCATATCGAAATGGCCATTCAACATCTTTGAATTAATCCTTTTTTAATATATATATTTGCTCTGTAATATTTTATTACATGGAGCTCTCTTCCTGTATCATTTTTTAATATTAAAATAAATTTTTAATATTAATTAGGATCGGGTTTTTTGGAATTTACCTTCCTGCTTTTTTCCCTTGGATTGAAGTATCTGAATTAAAATATATATATATATATATATATATATATATATATATATATATGCACAAGTACACATCAATATATAAATATTTATCAGGTGTTAATAGAACAGCGCTCAATGCAATATAACAGAGCAAAAAGTAAATATTAATAAATATACATATTATCTTACATTTTAAGCATGACCTAGAGTTTGATGCATCATGCAATCATCAGGTGCATATTATGAACTGACCGTTTATCAATTTGAATTATAATTTTAGACTTTAGTGTTTCTTAAGTTAAGATCATTATAAATTATAAATTGGGTGTGCAAATATTTTTATTGAGATTGTCCATCATTAGGAGGACTGATATTACATAATAGTTCAGTTAAGAAGATTTCATAAAGAAAGAGAGGATACATTTTCTGTATTAGCATCAAGTACAGTGTGTAGGCATAATATACACAGTTTAAAATATTACAAAAAGAATGGCATCTATTTCAAACATGGATATTGACTAAAATTTGAATCTATTGATACACCAAAACAGGACTGTCTGCAGATGACTATAGGGTGTTTCAATAACTTGGATTGATTTTAAGGATGTTCCATTAAGATAAACTGAAGTTAGCATTAAATAAAACTGTGTTATTGGTAAACTTTTATTGATTTCCATATTGGATCATGTTATTTGAGTCATGTCAATTATGTGTAAAAATAATATCAATAAAATTTTATAAATAACACTGTTTTATTAACTGCTAACTTTGGTCTGTCTAAATGAAACACCCTTAAAATTGGTCCAAGTTATTGGAACAACTTATATAACATATATATATACATATATATATATATATATATATTGCTGGTGTAGGATAGAGAAGAGGTGCATTGTGTGTAAGAGAACATACCAAACCCAATTAGAATTAGGATCTTGGCTCTCTGGTTTCTATTTCCAAACCATCATCCTCTACATCACTTGCATATCTCAGCTTAGAGCAATATTCCCAAGTGGTCACCAATTTTGACAGTGCCCAGGTTCAATATCGCTTAACTTCAATGATTGTACAATAACCCACGTGTTTGATATATCAGTAAGCTGAGAGATGTATTGGTTAAGAATGCAACTTTATTATGTTTATGTTACAGAAGAAGTTTTGAATGTAAAATCAAAAACTACTTTTGGGTCTATGTCATTATTCAATCATAGAAATATTTAATTTCATCTCAGTTGAATAGAAAGATAGAAAGAACTGCTTATAAAAGACAAAGCAAATATAATAGCCGTATTAAAATATATATTCTTTTATGGGCTGTACCTCTTCAGAATGTTGGTGATCATGGCACTCCACAATTTCCTATCCTTTATCACTCTAAGTAATGTTTATGCTCTTACTATCCCACCTAGTCCCTCTTCTGCCAGTCATTTACTCAAGTTTGTTAGGTAAGTTACTTATAGATCCTTTCTATATATGTTGCTTTCAATGCACCCTGTAGGTTTAAAATTATCCAAGCCTTTATCCCTCATTAAGTGTTCTAGAAATTTCACCATTCTATTTCTGATTCTAATAATAAATATCATTTTTGTTTTCATTTTCCTTAAATCTTCCTCACTGCTGACATGATCAGTTCATGGTATTTTCAGCAGTCTTTTGTAAAATGATATCTCTGTTTCCTCAAGTTTGTAAGACATGTAGCCATCTGCCATTTAGATTAATGAATATTCCACAGTAATCCTCTTTTCTTAGATTCTAATGAAAATTTCCTGTTTTTGAATAATTTTGGAAACCATATTTTGCTATTTCAATGCCCCTTTAGATTTTGATGTCCCATTTTCTATTGTCTGTTACAACACTTACCATATAGTTAAATTTCTGTACTTATTTTATTTTGATATTTCAAATTTCCATCTTGCGTTGACAACTATATTCTAAATACAACTTATTGAGAAATGTTTCAAAATTTATAAAGAAATTTTTATTTTAACAAATGATTTAGTTTCAAAATGAAGTTAAAGAGGTAAACATGTCTAGATGATGATATGCCAAAAATCATGGTGTAGTTGGTTAGCATTATGCCAACAAATTGCAGCAATTCATTGAAGCATCAATTACACAAGTGCTTCGAAAGTCTCTGGAGAGATGTTAAGCCGTGCCATCTGAATTACTGTCCACAGCTCCCTGATAATACGTAAATGATTGATTGGGCTAATGTCAGTCAAACATGGTGGCCACATCATTCATCCAAAGTTACCAGGATGCTCTTCTGTGTAACTTGGGCTCAATGACATGTCATACCTTGTCCTGATGAAATACTGTTGAGCTACATGGAATCAATGAATGGGTGTAAATGATCATGAAGAAGTACAATTTAGTGATTGCTGGTGAATGACATATTTAAAAAGACCAGCAAACCCTACCCATACTTTATAAACATACTTCACACTGACATGAACCACCACCAGTATGTAATTTTAACTAGGAAATGGTATAAATCATATTAAATTTCAATAAGGAAACTTTGTTCTAAGAGAAGTTGATCTGTAACACCCACAATATATCCTAAGTTATATCAAACTAGATTTTGTATTCATTGTCATACTAAAACAGTGTTTATCAACTGGGGTCTATGTAATATTACCTGCAGTTCACACAAAAATTTATGCAAACAGTGGTCCATAAAGCAATTTTCACTTTAGAAGAGTTGCTGCAACTCAGAATTAGAATTTCTACAGTAATCTACACTATATTAAATTAGTATTGAAAAACAATTCTTAAATGAGCAGAAAATAAGATCAAGTGATATAATTTGGCATTTGTTTTTCTCCCCTGATTGTTTTGATTGTAAAAAATTTTAAATTGTTTAATATGAATTATTTTACAAGTGTACATAAATATTCCATAGAATTTAGTTAAATTCAAGTTTTTTTCTTTAAATTGATTTTACTTCAAAATAAAGCATATACAATTACTATTTCTATAATACAATTCCTAAACTTATCTATTAGCAAAAAAAAAAATGAACTTCTTTCATAGAATAGTTATGTTGGTCCTACCCTAAAAATATTTAAGAATAAAATTGGTCAATGGTTAAAAAAACATTCAGAACCACTGCTCTAGAGGATTAGGGGAGCTAAGTAGATGTATATATATGTATCCTCATATTAACAAGGTGCAGTTTTGCATATCACAGGATGCCAATGGCTGCCTCTGACAGGGATTAACCCAGCTGAAATAAGGATGTGCCCTCATGGGACATCTGGATGACTGGAAGTTATATTTGTCCCAACCAAGAGAGAAAATACAGAGACTCTCACAACCTTGCAAGATCTACATTCAAATAAAGGCATCAAAACCACACATCCTGACATTTATATTACTCGATCAAGTCTGGAGATGAACACTTTTCCCAAATGGTAGACATCTTCAAATCTTCTGTTTAGAGCTCAAGAGACAATGTGGTGCATCTGATTGTTGATTCAAGAATCAGCTCAAAAACAGTTTGCTGAGAACAGAAAATTAGAATCGAGTCAATTAGTAGATAGAATCGGATGGAGAACAATCCATAGAAAAACAACATCCTTTAAAAACACCAGAAAGAAAATAGAAGAGATAAAGAGAGCCCAAAGAGAAAACCAGAGCTCTCTATCCCTTGGACCTTCATATCTTACTATGTGGTGGCTGCAGACATCTTTCAGGTCCAAAATAGGACCCTTTTTACACAGAAGGAAATGTCGATGAGCACTTTAATATTCGACTTCTCAGAGAGAAATATCTGAGTCCCAGTTAAAGAAAAGTGGCTTTTCCTCATTTGGAACATGCACTGTTCATGTAAACTCAAGTTTAACTTCTAAGTTTAATAAACAACAATTAATTTAATTCAGTTGAATACTTGCAATTAAATAATGATTAGAAGCAACTTTCACACACCATTGTTAATGAGTTTAATCTGCAATGAATCCTTCAATTTTGTGTCCTTGTGCCAGACCAAACTAAGTTTATTAAATATGTACATCAAGTGTCAGTTTGAGAACAATGCTTTGCAAGGTCATTTCATAGTTTCAATCCTCATAGTCATTCTTTTTCGTGGCCTTGTGCCAGACTAAACTATGCCTACTAAATATGTGCACAGGATACCAATATAAGATCATTTGCTCATGTAAAGAGTTTGATTTTCATTAAGTGACCAAATACTGTGACACTGTACCAGACTAAGCCACAAAAATATACTGTAAAGTATATACTCTTAGAGAAACAGATTTAATTTTTCTTCCGGATTTATCTCAAGAAAAGACACAACAAAGAATTGTAAAAACTTACGTAAATTAGTTATTCATATGAGGATATAACATCAATTAAAAAAAGACTGCACTCTAAAATTTCTGTATAAAAACTATTAATGAATTTCATATGATTTTTTAAAATTACAACTTACAATCGAATATGATATGAAATGCTATTTCAAGAATTCTGGGAATAATAAGGAGGGAAGTAAGTCTGAATGGTGGTAAACAAAGCTAAACATGAAATTTGAAAAGAGTAATTAGAATAGAATTACAAGACTTGTGTCTAGAAACAGCATGCCTAAATGATAATTCTACATAATAAGGATGGTTTTATATGATACTAGGCAAAATTCTATAGAATCTTCAGATACAAATGTCCTCTTTAGGTTGAAGTAATAGTTAATGAGCTCATTGAGCAAACTATTAATTCACTAGACTGCTCACACTTACAAGATAATACCAAGCTAAGCCACACCTTGTAAAGATATATCCACACACATGCACACACACATACATGAGTATACATATATATCAAATATACATATATATTAAATAAAATATGACCATATCATAGAATGACAATGAAGATCAACATGAATTTCAAATATAAAAAAATTTAAATACCTGGGAAGTATTTTGATAGAGAATGGAAACTGTGACACTAAGATTTGAAGGTACACTGATATTGCCAAGGACACATTTCAAAAGCTAACCTGGAAGACAGAAAAATCTCATTAAAAACAAAGAAAAAAATGCTGGTCTGTTATGTGATATCTGTCCTTCTGGATGAAAGAGAGGCTCAATTCATCAGAAACGTTGTTTTATAAAAGAATGTTGATCATGCTATTGACTAAGCACATGAGCAATGATGAGGTGTTAGAGAGAATGCAAACAAGAAAAAAACTCATACTTAACATCAGGAAGGGACAGCTGAGGTTCCTGGGACATGTAATGAGGACAGAGGACCTAAAAAATCTAATACTCACAGGATGGATAGATGGAAAGAGAGACAGGGGAAAGAAGTGTGAGATATATTTGATAGGCTTGAGCAAATGAATGACAGAGCAGGATTTGGGAGAGTTACTAAGAGGAAAGATATTAAGAGAGACAAAAGACAGGGACAAATGGAAGTCCATGATCACCTACATCCTGAATGGACATGGCATATGAAGAAGAAGTTTCAGTTACAGGATTGAACACTCTCGACTGCTGGCATATTTACTTTCTGTAAAAAGATTACACGCTATGAAATCTGCCTTTCTCTGCTGTGCACCAATAGCTTAGTGGTGGGTGGATCTCTGACTGGTAACAAATCAGTCAAGTTTCAGTCCTGACTTGAAGCAAATGGTTAATCTAGCCAGACTGATGAGCTTTGATACAGCAAAACAGATCTATTTCCAGATGATTCACATATACTTTTGCTAGTTGATTGAGCACTGAAGAGAGAAAGAGAGGGAAGTTTCATAAACAGCAGCCATTGACAGTTTTATGCTATGTTCTCCAGTTACCGTGCTGAATGCTCTTGGATTGGTTATGGGATTCAACACTTTTGATTTCAGATGTATTCATATTCTGTAAAAACATTACGCACTATGAAATCTATCTTTCTCTGTCTTGTGCCAATAGCTTGGTGGGTAGATCTTCAACTGGTGACAATTCAGTCAGGTTTCAGTCCTGACTTGAGGCAAACAGTAAATCTAGCTACACTGATGAGCTCTGACACAGCGAAATAGGCCTGTATATGGACTATTTATATATATATATATAATCATTAACAGACAGATGTGTTTCACTGTATCACTGCTCATCAGTACAGGTAAATATTCAATTGCTTCTAGCCAGGATTGAAACTCGACTGAATTGACATCAGTCTGCAATTCTACCTCTGAGCTATGGGTGCTCGGTAGAGGAAGGTGGACTTTAGCATGTTATATACAATGCAAATACATGCCAGTAGCTAAGAGTATTAAAATTCATTACAGAATGAACAATTCACCCACCAAGCCATTGGCAGACATTTGAGAAAGGAAGATTTCAAAGTGTGTAATATATTTACACCAATGTAAGTGTGCCAGCAGTTGAAAGTGCTCAATCTCCAAAGAGAGCATCGCATAAAGCCATAAATAACTGCTGTTTATGAAGTTTATGATGAGTTGGATAAAATATTCAACCTCTTCATTTTTTAACCTCCAAATTTAGCAGTGACATGAAAAAAGAGTCTTCATTTCTCTAGGTGTGCAATCCAATTTAACTCTTAATATATACGAGTTGGATATACAATTTGGTCTTTTCATAATTTGGCAAAAACATAAAAGAGTCTTCATCTCTTGAGGTCTGTAGTCCAACTGATTAGATGTATTTCTCCCATGGAATTTCTTGTATTAGGTCAGGTGATTTTGTACATTTTCAGCCAATTCTGTTTCCGTAGGTAATTATTTCATTTTATATGCATTAGCTTATTTGTTGATTTTGTAAGTTTATCAAAGAGAGGCAAAGAGAGACAGTAGCTTTCAGAGAGAGAAAAAGGAAGAGTGATCAGTTGTAGACAGCATTTACTTTTAATGCTGTGTGGGTTAAGGGTGAATATGTAGTAATGTAACTATATATATATATATATATATATATATAGTATATCGAGGCAGCAATATATATATATATATTACTATATTATTGTGTGTATACATATAAATCATCTGTGTACAGGCCTGTTTTGCTGTATCACAGCTCATCAGTTCAGCTAGATTCAATGCCCGGCTTAAGCAAAGACCGAAACTCGACTGATTTATCAGTACTCAAAGATTCACCCACCAGTCTATCAGTGGATATTTGAGAAAGGAAGATTTCAAAACATAATATATTTACACCAACGAAATTTGCCAATGGTTGAAAGTAATCAATCTCAAAAGGGAGCATCAGATAAAGCCATAAATAACTGCTGTTTATGAAATGTCCCCCCTTTCTAAAGTGCTCAATCACTAGGGAGAGCATAATATATATATATATATATATATATATATATATATATATATTAGTAAATAAATAAATATAAATTTCTAAGTCTTTGTTTTGCAGAAGTAAATCTGTTCTTGAGGAACAACTAAATCAATTGAATTTATTAATAAATTGGTAAAGAAATATTGCCCATATTTATTTTGAGTAATTAATGGATTTAATCTAATATTATTTTTATTGCTACAAACAGTGGATACATATGTTTGTGTGGACAAAACTTTTTTTAAAGAGCAAAAGAAATATCCACCAGAATAGACAACAGAAAGACTTATTAAAGAAAGTTTACCTTTCAGCAGAAATAATATCTTTATTTTTTTTTTATTCTGGAAAATGGTTCAAGCACTCATAGCTAAAAGCTTGTTGGATACCTGCAAGGTATACTTTTTTAATAAGATTCTCTGTTGTCTAGACCAGTGGACATTAGTTCCACTGTTTGAAAAATAGGGATGTCTACTCAAACATTTATATCTAACATAATAATCTTTATAAAATATATTTCTTTTAATAATTTCACCCCAAGTAAATCAATAAAGTCATACATACAAAAGAAGATACTAAATGTTTGAGAATATGAGAAGAATATAATTAAGGAGAGAGGACAATAAAAGGACAAGGATTACAAAGATAGATAATAATGATTGACATTACATTTCATTTTTAAAAATCAAAGTTAACTTTAGGAAGAAGTCAGAAAAGATTTTTACAAATGAGAATTGTGATAGAAGAAACTGTTAGCACAGAGCTTATGGTTACATCTAGCCATACTGCACTTGAATTCTTAGTCTAGATACCACAGAGGAAAGTTCATGAGAACAATTACCATGAAAGTATATATAAAAAAAGCAAAAGGAAGATACATTATGATGCTGAGATAAGTGACTGAAACCAAGATGCCAGATCAGGACCAATAAATTGCATATTCTTCCTTGAATTTTATTAATAATTTTTATATATATATATATATATATATATATAGAGAGAGAGAGAGAGAGAGACAGAATTTATAATAAATATGTTATAATATCACTACAAAAGTAGCTATTTTGTTTTATCACTACTTGTATCTTCTCAAGCGATGCTGCTGATTTTAAGTAGAACAATTTTAAAACGTTCCAAACTAACCAAACTGCTTCAATCAAGAGACGTTACATAGTCTGTGATGAGTAATCAAAATACAAGTAATTTCTAGTTTTAGGAAAATAAGAATAGACTAAAAGCAATTTATTGGGGCATTAATGTTAATATTTGATTGAAATAGTGATTAGTATTACTGATCAACTATTAGTTTCACTATACAATGAAAATTAAAATGTATTTAAAAAACAAAAAATGTAAAACAATTCATTACAAATCAATGTTAGTGAGTATGAATTTTAAATTTTAAGTTTAACAAAACATTAGATTTAGATTATTGTAAAGTTATTCAAATAAAAAACAAGGAAAATACATAGACACACATATACAAATATATAGATGCCCACTTATGAACAGACAAATATATCCACATATACGTACATATATTAGTACATATACATGTAAATACACACATATGCTCATTTATATACATAAAAAAAATTTTTAACTTATATTTTTAGCAAAAGTTTTGTTGCTAAAAACTAGTCATAAAATTTTTATTCCATTCATACCTACCTTGTGTATATATATATATATATATATATATATATATTAATTTTAATTTACCTATTTTTAACTTATTTCCATAGTTTTTATATTATTATTATTATTATTACTATTAATATTATTATTATTCATTATCATTATTATTTTCATCTATACATATTTTTTATACTTTTATCTTTTAAAATTTTTTTATTGTTTTGTGATATTAGCTACTTGTGACTGCATTTTTGTTTTTATTGTATTGGCTCCTTTGTTATTATCAGTATTTATTTCTATGAATCTCTTTTCTTATTAAAGTATTTTCACTTGTGAATTCTTTTTTTTAATTCATAAAAAATTTTGTTGAATGAATTAAAAAAATTTTATTTTCTAATAAAAGTTTTTTTTCTGAATTAGAATATATATACAAGTTGAAAAATAGTGACAAGACATAGGAATTAGGCTTTTTATTGAATTTTTCTTGCATTCATACAAGTGGTATTTTTATGGATATAGAGTGCATAAAAACAGGAACATGTTAATATTCAACTTGTTTTCAAACATTTCATTCATATATATATATACATAATTGCAAATAAAGCCGTAATACCTCAAATTTTCATGAAAAATTTATTTTCATTTTTCACAAATGATGAAATAATAAATTTGAAAGAATGTGTAGTAATGTCCACAACAAAATTTTTATTTTAATCTCAAACAATAATACAAAAACAATTTAAAACATTTAACATAAAACAAAATTATTGTTTTTCATGCCTCAATAACCAATTGTGTAATTTTAATTCTTGATTATTGCCTTTAATCATTTTTGATAGTTCCTTAAAAGATGATTGCTCCTCTTGCCTCAATAATCAATTGTGTAACTTTTATTCTTGGTTATTGCCTTTAATCATTTTTGATAGTTCATTACAAGATGATTGGTCTTCTTGCCTCAATAATGAATTGTGTAACCTTTACTTTTGATTATTGCTTTTAATAATTTTTGATAGTTCCTTACAAGATGATTGATCTTATTGCCTCAATAATTGTGTAACCTTTATACTTGATTATTGCCTTTAATCATTTTTGATAGTTCCTTCCAAGAAGATTGATCTTATTGCCTCAATAATTGTGTAACCTTTATACTTGATTATTGCCTTTAATCATTTTTGATAGTTCCTTACAAGATGATTGGTCTTCTTGCCTCAATAATGAATTGTGTAACCTTTACTTTTGATTATTGCTTTTAATAATTTTTGATAGTTCCTTACAAGATGATTGATCTTATTGCCTCAATAATTGTGTAACCTTTATACTTGATTATTGCCTTTAATCATTTTTGATAGTTCCTTACAAGATGATTGGTCTTATTGCCTCAATAATTGTGTAACCTTTATACTTGATTATTGCCTTTAATCATTTTTGATAGTTCCTTACAAGATGATTGGTCTTATTGCCTCAATAATCCATTGTGTAAGTTTTATTCTTGATTATTGCCTTTAATAATGTTTGATAGTCCATTACAAGATGATTGGTCTTATTGCCTCAATAATCCATTGTGTAAGTTTTATTCTTGATTATTGCCTTTAATAATGTTTGATAGTTCATTACAAGATGATTGGTCTTATTGCCTCAATAATCCATTGTGTAAGTTTTATTCTTGATTATTGCCTTTAATCATTTTTGATAGTTCCTTACAAGATGATTGATCTTATTGCCTCAATAATTGTGTAACCTTTATACTTGATTATTGCCTTTAATCATTTTTGATAGTTCCTTCCAAGATGATTGATCTTATTGCCTCAATAATTGTGTAACCTTTATACTTGATTATTGCCTTTAATCATTTTTGATAGTTCCTTACAAGATGATTGGTCTTATTGCCTCAATAATCCATTGTGTAAGTTTTATTCTTGATTATTGCCTTTAATAATGTTTGATAGTTCATTACAAGATGATTGCACCCACTGATAGATATTTTGATCCATTCTCCATTCTTCCTTAAAAATAACTTTGAGTCCCTCCAAATTCAATGTACTTCTTTCTCTTACTTTGTTCTTCAAATATGCTATAAATTATCAATGGAGTTTTAGGCCAGGAATTTTTGTTGGGTATGCCAACACCTGAATTTTTCTGTCATCTAAATATTGTAACAATTTGTGCCATGTCAGAACATTCAGTGATGCCCACAAGACAGCTTTTGTGCACTTTGTTTTATATTATTTGTAAGTATAGAAAACAATAATTTTTTATGCATAATACTAAGTAGTCTCACTAGTTTTCCTGATTCAGAAACAGTGAAACATTCTCAGGGCAAAATGCTCCCACCACTGCAAGGGAGGGTATTTCTGGCTTGTGAACTTCATTCACTCTCCTACATACATAATGGAAGTTCATGTGACCAAATAATTCTGATTGTTTGGTTTCATCTGACCACAAAACACAGTTCCAATATTTACTCCCATGTTTTAGATGGTGTCTAGCATTAGCTAATCTGCATTTTTGGTGTTTAGTCTTAGTAAGAGTGATTTTGTTGGGCAACAAATTCAAAGTCTTGTTTGATAAAAGCATCTAGTGATTGTCTTCATTAATACATTCAGCCCTGATGTCATTACATCAATGACAATATTCTTTGACATTAAGTGTAGATTCTTTGAGACATCTCTTACAATATTCCTTTCTATTCTCTTAGAAATTTACAGTTTCTGCGAGTCCTTAATCGATTCTCAACACAATGAGTCACATTATACTCCTTAATATTGCTATGGATTGTCAATCTAGAAACATTTAAAAACTTGGAAACTTGTGTGTTGGAAACTTATGCATCAACTACCTTCATTCAGAGCTTCTAGTTAAGTTCAACCATCAACACTACTGTTGCAGAATGAAGAAGTTTTCTCATTACATGGCATTCACATACTGTATTTTTCATTACTTTATAGAATGTGACAGAATCAGATCAATTCTACAGGGTCTACCACAAGTAACTATATAATTTTATTTCAACATAATAAATGTTACATAGAAGAAATAAGCAGCTGCCATATCAAAACTAACAAAAGGGATACTCAAGTTTTTTGCAACATAAAATATGATGTTTATTAAAGCTCTGTGTACTCTCAATGAGCTCAATGCACTTTGCTAATCTTTCAGGGACTGAGTGGCATACTTTGGCACAGAGGTCCAGCAGCACTTGAGCAATGGTAGCTCAGATTTGTTCCTCAAGTTCAGCAATGCTAGATGGATATGCTTTAAGAACACCCCACAGGAAAAGGTTGAGAGTGGTCAAATGTGGCAAACAAGACAGTCACTTAAGCTGTCCTTGCCTGCCAATCTATCTACCAGGCAGGTTGTCATCAATCCAGTCTCGTACAAGTGTACCATAATGGACTGTTACTCCATCCTGCTTAAAGTACAGACCCTCTGAACTATCCTGCTATTGTAATAGTAGTAAAACCTGCTACTGTAGCATAGCCAGATAACTTTGCACAGTCACTGTTCCATAAAAAAAGAATGGGCTAATGATGCCTTCCAATGAAATGGCATAACAAATACAAAAACCCAAAAGGTTTATGCGAGCACCAATTGTAACCTTAGGGTTCTTAAAAGCCTAGTAGACACAATTATGAAGATTGATGCAGCTGTTCAGTTTAAAAACCACCTCATCAGACCACAAAAATAAAAAATGTCAGTTTCCAGCTTTCTTTGGTCAACCATCTGAAGAAACTTCTCATAAATTTCAACCAGCCTCTCCTGGTCGCCATCATTAAAGGCACACATGGGACTGCCAACCATTCTCTTGCCTTAGCATATACCTTACACTCGTTTGTGACATACTAATTTCCATGGATAGTTTTTTGAATGAGTTCTGAGGACTTCATGCAAATGAGGCTGCCAATTCAGTTTGATGCTCAGTCATCAATGCTATGACTGGTCAACCTGAGTGCGACAAATCTTCCAGTGTCCCAGCCATGTCAAACTTGTTCACCAGATTCATAATCACTGGATAGGTGGGCAACTTGGACTGAAATCACTTTCAAAATTCTCATTAAACAAGTATCACACTCTCAGCTTTCCAAAACCACTTCAAATCTGAAATCTTTTGTACTTTTGTTAATCATGTAAACATAATGCATATCTGAATTAGAAATGAAAATGAAATGAAATTTATATCAAACACTATATCAAATAAAAATGTACAATTTCAGCTTTTGAATGATACATGATATAGAAAAATGCATAAATTTCAACAACATTACAAAGAAAACAAAATATATAATTACTTATGGTGGACCCTATATTTCATTTTTAAAGGGAGTTTGTATTAAATATTAAATTAAGAAAAACATTACAATTGCCATAGAGCAATGTTATTTCCTAATTTCCATAAGGTGGGGAGCAAATAATTTTGGACTGCTCTAATTTTTTGAAAAATCTATAACTATGAACATAATTAATATGGAATCATCTATGTATGTCAATTTAGTAAGTACTTGCAAATATTGGAATTTCTTTAGAAAATATGCAAATATTCAGTGAAAACAAATAATTCTGTTCACAACTGTACATATATCTTAAAATATGTATATACTAAAGAGTGGAAGATATTTTGCTAAAATATCTGTCTTGTGATGTTTTTTGTGTTTTTTCTTGTATACAGTCTTCTTCTTCTATGTCCCTTTAAGACATAGGTGATCATGGCATTCCACATCTTCCTATTCCTTGTAATTCTTAACACCCCTTCTCTTGTTACTCCTACCAAACCCTGCTCTGCCAGCTATTTTCTCAGGTCATCAAATATGTTACACATTGCTTTCCCCTGTATCTCCTTCCATCTATCCATCCCATGAGCCTTCCTTCCTCATTACATTTCCCAGAAAATTCAGCTGACTTTTCCTAATGTTAAGTATCAGTTTCTTTTTCATTTTCATTTTCTCCAAAACCTCATAATTTCTCAGATTTTTACTTCAAGTCTTTCTTTTATCTTTTGTAAAAAGGGCCAGCATTTGCTGCTATTTTGAAGGACAGATATCACATAGCAATCCAGTACTCTCTTCTTTGTTTCCAGAGAAATTTTCCTATCTGTCGATGTTCTACTAAGCTTCAGAAATGCATCATTGGCCATGCCAATGCACCTTCGGATCTCTGTGTCACACTTTCCATCTTCTGTTAGAATACTTGCCATGTATTTAAATTTTTGTACCTGCTTGATATTAGTATCCCCAGTCTGTAGTTGGAATTTTGGATTCCTCTTTTTACTGATTACCATGCATTCAGTTTTCTTGTAGTTTATATGTAGTCCTTTCTTTTCACTTTCTTAAACTACTTTCTGTAGGAGGTCTTGTAGTTTCCTTCCCATGTCTGCTATCAGTGCTATATAATCTGTGTAGCTTATATTGTTCAGATTGTAGCTGCCAATGCCAAATCCTGGAGGATTTTTAGAGCTTCCAGAATTGTCTTACTGATCTGGTGAGAAGACTTACACCCCTTTCTATCTTTGTATATCTTTGTATATCTGCTGAACTAATTTTCTGTCCATATGCAGGTGGTTTACTACCAATACAGATTCTTGATTACCCTAATGTATTTCCTGAATATGTCAAGGTTACTGAGCATCTCTATTAAGTCTTTGTTACATACTTTGTCAAATGCCTTTGCATAGTCTATGAAACACAGGTACATATCCTTCTGCATTTGTATTGCTCTTTCTGATAATATTCTAAGCATAAATAGCATGTTTCTTGTTCCAGTGTCCTTGCTATGCTATGTGACTCATTAAAATTATTGTTCAGTGGAGTTTATATCAAGTCTGTAGACTCACATTACAACATGTCATAGAAAAAAATACTTAGTTAAATTCTTAGACCCAGATTGATATAGATTCCTCTATTTGTTTGCCTGCCTTTCTTTCTTTCTTTCTTTCTTTCTTTCTTTTCTTCACAATATTACTTTCAACAGTTATGAATTAAACCTCTTTTATTTTTGCTCCCTACATTGTTTAATTTTTAATTCATAATTCTAAATTTTACTTCTTAATTTTTCGTTTCATTTTTATTTTATTTTATTTTTATCTAAAATTTGAAATTTTAATTTTTTCTCTACATTCTTTATCTGCATGTAATATTTTTGAATATTTAAATTTTTCTGTCTCATGATTTAAACCCCTTTGATTTCTTCTGCTTGCATTTTATTATTTTTAATTGTTTTTATTTTTTATTTTAATTTTAAATTTAAATTTTAAATTTTTATCTACATGTAACCTTAGAACATTTAAAATTTTAATCTTGCTATTAAAAAAGCAGTAACTTAACGGTATAAGATTTAAATCCCATGAACATTGAGTAAACTTAAATTCAAATCTATTAAACTGTCAGTTTGAAATATGCACCTGATGATTGCTTAAAGCATGAAACTCTAAGTTGTACTACAGATGTAGGATAATATATATATTCTTTAAGGAAAATATTAGATTTAACTTTAAATTTAAGGAAAATATTAAAAACAACAGTCATTTTGTGTTGATTAATTTTAAAGATTGACTTTTTCCAATTATGTATAAAACCTCTCAGACAAGGAGAAAATTCCATCAAAAATTGTCCAAATTTCATTTTGGAAAAGAAGTACAAGAAATATAGTTGAAACTTGCAATTTTCTTAAGTCATCATCAGGATATGGAGAGACAGTTGTTGAGTTTTATATAAAGTGTGTTGTGATATAAGCGAGGTGTGACCTGTAATTTTATTTATTTCATATACATTCGAGGATGTAGGCTTTTAAGTTTTTAATAATATTTGCACTGAAGAATATTTGTTGTCAAAATACACAGAATATATATAGATATCTAATGAGTTTCTCACTCTCTCTCTATCACTCTTTCTCTCTCTCTACACACACACACATATATATATATATATATATATATATATATATATATATATATATATATGAATGTATGTTAACAACAAGAAAATATTTGTTTTATACAAATGTGCCTGAAAAAGAAACAAGTATTTATGGATCTTTGCATTTAAGTCTGTATATATGTGTATATTTGCATATACATCAGAAACACAAATTCTTTTCAAACAAAAGTTGTTTAAAAACACATGTGTATATATAAATATATATTTGTATGTATAAATATATTCTTGTTTGTACCTCTGTGCTTGAATCTGTACATATCCATACATACATGTGCGTGTGTAAGTGCATTTGCTAGGTATGCTTTTGTGTATCTGTTTCATTTTGGATGTTCAAACATGACATCATCGCAGGTGTTCCATATGATACCTGCAAAAAGTCAAGTAGCCAAAAGTAAATATCTTCACTTCTAAATGGCAAGAATAAAACAAAAGGAAAACATAAAAAAAGCAAACATGTAAAGTCATTCTTCCAAGTAGGGCAAAAGGTGATGAAGTTTATACAAAGAACAATCAAAAGAAACATATGCTTCGTTCGAAAAGTTGTAAAGCTTAAAAAATATATTATTGATGGCTTCTTTAGTTTTCACTCTTTATTGCATCTGAGAATTGAAATATTTCTATACCCTTTACTAATATATATATATATATATGCACAATCCTTCTTTTATGCATATTTCATTAAATGTGACAAGAAAAATTTTGTAAGTTTTTATTTAGTTTTACAATTTTCTTATAGCTTTTCTCTTATCAGGAACAAAAGTGTGTAAGAACTGCTTGTAGTTAAAAATCTTACAAAATATTCTTTCTATTATATATATATATATATATATAAGAAATAACAATATATATCTTTATATATCAAGACCACTATTAGGGGAAAATGTAATACAAAGTGTAAAAAGTTTTGTTATGACACATTCTGTCCTTTAGAACTTCATCTATATATACATATATACTAATAATGATATATGTGTGTGTGTGTGTGTGTGTGTGTGTGTGTGTGTGTGTGTGTGTGTGTGTATTAATTTCATAATGTTAGTTTTTTGTAACATTTTTCTGAAGTGAACTTTTGGTAACTCGCTGTTAGGAAGTTATAATATTTCAGTATATTCGTGTAAAGTAAACGTACTAAATGAATCCTTTGAATAATACACAATAATGCTCTCAGAAAAATTCTCTTGAGTAATTCACTCACAAACAATTACTTCAATGATGCACAATGCCAGAATGATGCATAACACAGAACACACTCAGACGTCTGTCTGAGTGCTTTATGTACTAAATATTTATGGTCATGTGATCCTAGTAGCACAATTCATTCAAAGATTAGGTTTGTTGCCTGGAGATCCATGTTTGACCACACGTGTTGGTATCAGTACTTTTTTCCTACTTGATAACTAATAATAAAAGATATATACATTTTTCTCTCCTCATCATTTGCTACAACTCTGAGTTGAAGCATGTGAACACATCAACTGAAACAGGATACAAGCAACAACATCTGCGATGCTTGTCCAAAATAATTATTGCATTTTGTGGTTGGTCAACCTGGGTATATAAAGAAAGCATTCAACTTTGATGTTGATTTGGTTTTGATTGGTCAAAATATAGCTATTTATGATTGGTCAATATATGGCTATTTATGATTGGTAAATACATGGCTATTTTAGAGGGTATGACAGATGGACTAACAGAGGTCACAGAATTTTATAAATAGATTAACACAAAGTGAATTATACAGAACTTTATGGGTATTTGAATATGGTTCAGCAATTTTGTTTTACAAACTAACTCCTAACTATCTGCACACTCACATACAAGCACATGCATGAATATATGCAGGGTGTCCAAAAAGTTCATGTGCACTTTAAAATATTTATAACTTTATTTGTATTTGCAATAGAAATAATTTGTAAAAAGGATTAGAAAGAAGTAAATCTATATTTTTTTAAGTTTTTATTGAAATTTTATTTAAATTTCCACATGTCCTCCACCATTAGCAATACAAAGGGTAATATGATTTTGTCGTTCACAGAAAACATTTGCCAGCTGATTTACAGTAATGCCTGCAATCACATTAGTTATTTTAGCTTTCAAATCTTCTAATGAACTAGGTTTGGTTGTATACACAATTGTTTCCACATGTCCTCATAAACAAATCTAATGTAGTCAAATCTGGCAAATGTGAAGGCCAATAAAATGGTCCACCCCTTCTGATCCATCTCTTAGGAAATTCCTGATTTAGAAACTGTTTAGCATGCAAAGCAAAGTGACAAAAAGCTCCATCTTGTTGAAACACTCTGTTATCTTTCAAGTTTACAGATTAGTTCTGTCACAAATGCAAATAAAGTTATAAATTTTTTAAAGTGCACACGGACTTTATGGACACCCTGTATATAAAAGTGTATATAAAGTGTGTTTTGAATTGATTAAAACATTTTTTTACAGGAACATTTGCATATATAGATTTTTATGTCTAAAATGACCAGACATTGTTATCATTGTTTTGCTAATCTATTATTAAGATCTCTTGAGTTTTTTGTGCCTGAGGAATGAATTTCATTAATTAATGGGGTTAAAATTCTGGCTAATGTTCTTTCAAGTTTGTCTGGGATTCTACTTATTACTGGTAAAAAATAAATGAACACAAGGTTGCCAAAGAGACACTAAACTTTATATGCACAATAAGAAAATTAATAAAATAATTAAAACATTTATTGGTTAAAACTATAAAGCACTATCCAAAAAGCCCACACATTATGGATTAATCAAAGAACATAAAACTAGGTATTCTGATGAGGCTCATAATATTAGGAATAGGGGAATAGGTAGCACCCAACATAAAGTTATTGAGTACAATTGGTTCCTTAAACATAAAATACTTAAATAAAAATATAGATCTAAAAAAGAAATGTCTGGTCAGTTTGGATATAAAATATTTATATATAAATGTTCCAGTAAATAAGTTCTCACACACACACACATTTATATATATATATTTTTTATAATCATGTCGCCCCAAGCAAGGCATTTTATTGCCACTGTTGTGCAGGGGGTTACATAGGAGGAATGTTATGAGAAGTGAGAGGTTGCAGGGGGTGTCAGGAAGAGAGTAAGAGAAGGAAGAGATTACTGATGAGAGTGGGGTGGACGAGGAGGAATGCTATGAGGCGTGAGAGGTTGCAGGAGGTGTCAGGAAGGGAGTAAGAGAGGAAAGAGATTACTGATGAGAGTGGGGTGGATGAGGAGAAATGCTATGATGAGTGAGAGGTTGCAGGGGGTGTTAGGAAGAGAGTAGGAGAGGAAAGAGAGTACTGATGAGAGTGGGGTGGATGTAGGAAAAGCATGAAAGAGAGGATGTAAGTTATTGAGACAGGAGATGTCTATTGACTTTACATTTAATTTCTTGGAGATTGTAACTGTCGGGAAAGCAAGTATGCGGAAGAGAATTCCACAGGTGAGAAGTGCAAGAAAAGAAGCTGATAGAGTAGAATTTGCATTTACAGTTTATTGGTTTTACAGTAAAAGAGTGGGACCTAGTTGTTAATCTTGTGGCTCAAGGAAATTCATATATAGGGGGTACCAGGGAGCAGAAGCCATGAAAATATTTGTAGAAGAGACACAGGGAAGCCACACTTCGTCTAGAGAGAACAGAGGAGAGTTCAGGAGCACATTTCTTTAGGACAATGTTGAGTATTCCGTTGCCACCACTCGCCTTAAGGGGTTCAAGCTTAGAAATTATGTTGGGGACCACTGAGGGAGTAATTATTATGTCAGTCAGTTGGGCCTGGGTTTGGAGAGAGAAGTTGGGTACAGATACTCCAGATGAGTCCAGTGTCATATTAGTGGAGAATCTGCAAGCGAAGCACTCGGCCTTGTCTATTGAAGAAGTGAGAACCTCAAATTTGTTGATTAGAGGCGGGATTGAGGACTTACTGTTGTTCAGTACACTTTTACAGAGCCTCCAGTAATCTTTGAAGCCAAACTTACAGGATGCTATGCGCTGCTTCATTCTGGCTGCAAACATCAGTTTAGCTCCATTAAATACCTTCTTGCATTCATTGCGAGCCGAGGCAAAAAGGCGCCTGTTATGATCTAATGCGGGACTCCAGTAAAGTTGAAAGAAGTGATTTTGGTGGGTGATGACAGCTGAGCAGGCAGGGGAGAACCAGAGGGATGAGTGGGATTTAAGCCTCAACTTTCTGGCAGGGATGAAAGCATCAATGCCAGCCTTAACCTAAAAGGTGACCTCAGCTGCACAGTCTTCAACAGGAAGGCTAAATACTTTATTCCAAGGGATGTCACTCAGGAAGTTGTGGAATGAGTCCCAATCGACACTTTGGTAGCAGTAAGATATTCTGCTGGTCTGAGGTTCATGGGTGGGGGAGAGGTGGAAGGAGATATTGACAGAAACTAATGCATGGTCAGAGTTTCCAAGAGGGCAGAATTGCTTGACATTGCAAGAGTCATGGATGGAGGTAAAGCACAGATCTAGTAATGAATCGTGTCCATTAGATTTATTACAGAAACACATGGGGAAATCCACCACCTGCATAAGGGACTGAATGATAGAAAAATTCATGGTGTGTACACCAGCAAGATCTGTGAGTGACAAAGTTATGCAGCCACACAGCATGATGGGCGTTAAAGTTGCCAAACACAAATATATGGGCAAACGGGTGGGAGGAAATGGCCTTTTCAATATTGTTGGAGATGCTGTCAAGAACAGCACAGTCGGGAAATGATGGGGAGTGGTAGAGAAAGAAAAGGTAGCTAACTGAGCTTAGAAGGGAGAGATGGAAACACATATAAGAACGATGTGGGATTCAAGAGAAATCATCCTGACTAGAGGAAGGCGTTTACTAACATAAACACCAAGACCATGCATGTGGACAATATATATATATATATATATATATAAGCTTTGTAATTTACTCTCAAACATGATTTTACAAAAGATGAAAAGTACTTGGATTGAAAATACTATGGCACCTTGCTTGATAAATTTCATTTTAACATCAAGAAACTGATTAGACAGCTGGTAAATACACACAATATGTGTATATTATTCAATTAACATGTTTGTATTATTATATATATATATATATGATGAGATGGATAAACTGCTATCTAAATGATGCAAAAATGAAAATAAAACTGACGTCTCATTTTAACAGATATATTTTCCAAAATTACACAAAAATATCTTGAAATATTAAAATGTAAATTTATTCAATAAAATCACCATTGGCTTCAAACACTACCTACTCTTTTGCTTCTCTTATAGACTGCCTCCTCTTTTAAGATGGTGAATTCTGCTATTATCCTTACCTTTAGTTCATCTTTGGTATTACAAAGATTTTTTTGGTCTCTTGCTCAACTGCATCTCACACATAATTTTCAAGAGTATTGCAGTTAGATGCTCAGATGTAAGGGATGATGTGGTTGCAGAAATTGTCTGACAACCATGACTAGGTTATATTGCTTGTATGAGATGGTGCATAATCCTGCTGCCAGAAATAGGGTCTTCCAGCAGCTACCTTTTTGGTTTAAGACAGTACTACCTCCTCAAAGCACTTGATGTAGGATTCTATGTTGAGTCTGAGGCCCTGTTGGAAGATGAATGGAGGCATAACATTGTCATCATTAGTGATTGCTTCAAACACATTCATAATTAATATTAGACTCATCCAACTCTTTCCAAATCCTCTGCACTGTTCTCAGATTGACAAACAAATACACTGAGATGTCTGTAGTAGAGTATTTTACCAAAAGCTATAATAGCAGTCAGTTAAGTGCTATATGTGATACATGCTTTAGTGATCATGTCTCAGAAAACAAATGACTGACTGGGAAGAAGATTTTCCTGCAGTAGGTTACCATTACTTTCTGCAGTAGACTGGTTGCCAAACAAGTCATGAAACCCAATCAGTCATGCTATTTCAACCATAACTAGAGGCAGAAGCAGCAAATTAATACCTTTCCCAAAGGTATTTGCATGTAAGTGAATGCAATAAATTTGACTTGAATTTGAACTCAGCTCGCAGATTTCTCATTCCAAGCTGAGATCCACTGCACCACAACACACATCCTATAAATGAAAAGAACCCCTAAAAACACGATATATTCAGACTTATCACTTTCTGAAGAAGGCTTTTTATGAAGAAGCATTTAATAGTTAATGAGAAATAAGTGATACAGTTTACTTAAACTACAAAATTACCTTGTGTAAAAGATTTTCTCAAAAGCTATAACAACAGGGACCCTTAAAAATCCCTATATATACAGAATCATTTTCTAAAGAAGACTTTTATATCATTTATTTAAATCTATCTCCAATTGAATTCAATCTTTATAAAAGTAATTTATCATGCGTAATCTAATTTCAGGTTTTATTTTTCAAATATTTTGAAGAAATTATTTCACTTTCTTCATTCAGAAAGTGATGTTTGATAATGTCATTATCACCTTGTTTGGGGAACATGATTTTTTTTTTAAAAAGAAGGATTTTTCATTCTAACATTATAGCAACATCAATGAATATTGACAACACTATTTTTTTAAAATGTTTATATTTAGAAGATATTTGAAGGTATCTTACATCAACCCTTATTAAATAAGGTTTTATTTAACAGACAAACACTGCCAGAATTAAAACAAGTTCCCAATCTGCATAATTTTCCTCTTTGTCAATGCACTTAAATCAGGGGTTAATATTTAACATATACATGAACATTATACACTGAAACTTTCAGATCAAAATTCAGTTAATAACTATTGTCAGCTTGCAAACTTATACACCCTTATATATATTTCTATAAATCAAAATATCCCTTGCAAGGTGGTCCACAATGTAATAATGATCTTTAATGTTTTTTTCCAATATATGCTCTCATCTATGTATGTTTAGGTGGCTGTGTGGATATATGGGCATGCATACATGAAAAGGCATGCATGTACATAATTCTTTGATGTCTCCCTAGCCTTTGTTGGCCATGTCTGCTGCTCATGAACCACCCACCACCTTGCCAATATGGTGTACATTAGTTACACAGAGTATTTACTTGACCAGCACATGCATGGACACCTTTAAAGAACATGGCAAATGCAATAGATTGCTCTAAGTGCTGAGCATGACATGATTTATGGCCCAGTTTTCCAAAATCCAGCAGTGCTGAACCAACTTCTAAAATGGTAATTCTTTCCACAAGGGTAGTTATTTTATCCCTTTTATTCTGCCTTTTATTTTTCTTTTATTTCTATATCTATCTTCTTTATCTCATTATTTTTTTTCATTTTTTAAAAGATTCTCTATAGGTTCCTTTGACCTGTATCATATAAACTAATTCTATTGGAGTCTTATCCCTACAGAAGATAACCTGCAGAGGAGTGGGAAACAAGAACTGAATGAAAATATTATGGAACAAAGGCATTATGGGTAATCCAGTCAGCCATGCATGTATGTGTACTTTGTCCATTGAGCAGAAAGGCTTCCATAATCTTGTTTGAATCTCATTACAAGATTTTTGCAACTACAATGTGAAAGGCTTACTGAATCGACAGGGAGTGAGAGGTTGAATTTGAGGAGAATTAAACAAGGGAGATAAGTTAGTGGCTTTTATGGTTAAGCTGAAAACTTGGTAAATGAACAGAACTTGAGAAATATGCCATTTGTGTTTGGCAGATATGTGATATTCCTTGGAAATTATGGCCATTAAATAAAATGTGCCTCTTTCAAAAGAAAAATATTGAATCAAATCAACTCCAATGTCAGTAGTATTCACTACTGATCAATAGTACTACTATTAAAAACATTTCTAACAAAATTACTGTTGTCATAGCCTACATCATCATAATCATATAATGACAAAGTATTTAAAATAGTAAACCTATAACATTCACTACCATCATCATCACTTTTTAATCATCATTCTTTTAGTACTAATACAGTTAGTAATATAGTGATACCTTAAACACATCTACATCATTATCAACATTATCATCAGTATAAACAAATTACACATGCTGAGAATTGATAATTTATAATGGCTGGCCAGATAGATTCAAGGGTGCTTGTCTACAAGGATAGCTAGCCAATCCTTTTCCAGACACTTGCTCAGGTACATTTGTATTTGTTCAACACCCACAAAGCTCACCTGTAGTTTATACAGAAACTATACTGATACAGTTTCTGGGGGAGAGCACATTATATAGTGTGATCAACTGTCTGAACAAGGCCAGCATGCTCAAACCCTTGTGACTTTCTACTAGCACAATCATCAACTGCTCTCAAAGAGCCTCACCTATCCAGTTTTACTCAAATAACTTGGTTGAGCTGCAGTATAATTTTCAAACACTTTCAATTTTTTTTACATACAAGGATTGTCTCTTCCATACTGATAATATTAAAAAGATACTTTTTTGACAAATTGACCAGGGTGAGATTTGCATCCAGGTCACATTGTCAGAAATCAAACATTCTCACTATTCGGACATGCGTGGTTAGAATATGTATTGTCCAACTAAACATCAGCATCAGAAAAAGTATTTTTGTGACTATAAATAATCTAATTAAGTGTTAATATTTGATGAAGTTGTGTTTAATAATTAACGAAAAATAAGTGAGATAGCTTACTCAAACTACAAAATTACCCTGTGCAAAGGATTTTTTCAAAAGCAATAACAGGGACCCCTGAAAAACTCTATATATTCAAATAATACTAAAGAAGACTTTTATCTCATTTATTTAAATTTATTTCAAATTGGATTAAGTCTTTATAACAGTAACTTTTCATGTGGAATCTGATTGCAGGTTTTATTTTTCAAATATTTTGAAGAAATTATTTCACTTTCTTCGCTCAGTGATGTTTACTAATGATGGCTTGATATTAAGTGAAGATTTATATTATTAGGTGTTTATCTTCCTACAAAGCACATTCACATTTGACTTGAAATATGTTTAATGCTTTGAATTCACAATTTCTCTTGTCAGAATCCATCTTGCATATTCATAAATCTACAATTTGTTCATGCATTGAATACGGCTGCCATATCTGTTCCTATTATATCTTGACAAAAATTCAAAGTAGTGTGAAATTTAATCAATCATGACCTGGCATCTCAACTTCAGTCAATTTCCTATTAACATGGTGTGACTTCTCTGGTTTTTTTTCTACAGATGTTTTTCTAGTTTCTCAACTAGTTTTTTTTTTATAATCATTTCACCCTCAAGCAAAGTAATACTGCTACTGGAGTGCAGGGTGTTACTATGAGAGGAGATGGATGACAGAAAAAAACGTATAAGTGATGTTTGAGAAAGAGTAAGAAAGTGTTGGCAGTCATGGAGATAGAAGATGGCAACTGATATTGCATTTAAACCTTTGAAGATTGTAACTATCAGGGAAGCAAGCATGCGTAAGGATGTTCCACAGAAGATAAGTGTGAGGAAAGAAACTACTGGAGTAAAATTAGCTGTTACATTTCGCTATTTTGACAATAAAAGGTTGGGACCTAGTTGCCAATCTAGTTGTACAGATAAATTGATACAAATGTGGCACCAGTGAAAAAAGCTTGTTAGAGCTTTTGTAGAAAAACAGAGGGAAGCCATATTCTGTCAATGAGAAAGTAGCTGAAGGCAAGCTACCAAATTGGGATATCCTTTGAGTTTTGTTAAGATCCCTGAGATGAATAGCAGGAGCACCTGACTAGATATGGCAACAGTATTCAATACACACATGAATGGTAGATTTATAAATGTTCAGAATGCATTCCAATGAGAAAAACTTACTGGCTCAGCAACATTTTTAGCAGTAGATATAGCTATTGATTCAATGACAAAATATGACACTTGATATTTGCTGACAAATATCAAGTGTCAGATATTCAATGACAAAATATTCCACTTGATATTTGCTGAGAGAGTGAAACCAAGAAGGCACAGGGTATTACTTTCAGAGAGAATAGTGTGATCCATATTAATAGATCAACTTGATCTTATACTTTTTTACTGTTGAACTAGATAGATGCAACTGTCAGTTCTATTATAATAGTTTTTCTCTCACTTCCTTCCTGTGGAACTCTATTCCAATTTCTTGCTTCCCTGTCACCTACAACTTCAAAAATTTAAATGCAATGTCAATAGCCATCTTCTACCTTCCTGAATCCTGTTCCTCACTAAATTTTTGTCATTTCTTTTCACTTCTTATAACCTCTTATGTCCTAGTGGATTATTATTCGATGCTTTCCATTGGCAGTTTTTGTTGTCAGAATCTATCGTCTATATCCATAAATCTACCATTTACCCATGCATTGAATACTGCTGCTATATTTGGTTTAAGTCTTCTACACATTTGTCTTCCTGCATACCTTCTCTTGGACGTGTGCTCTAGCCATTTGACAGTCGGCTACTTCCCTCGTAACTGAAAAGAGTTGAAATGTATCCGCCATAATGCTTTCCGAAATTTCACTCATTCTCAGTTCTGGTTGACTGATAAGCATGCTGGATAATTCTTATTTTTTCTTACTGTTACTAATTTAATTATGGAAATGTATTTAACTATTAACTTTTACTGCATGTTTGTCTTCCTGCATATAGCAGCAGTTAAATTTGAAAATTAAATTCCCTTCAGTTAAAAAATGAGTCAGCACTTTTTGCACTGTCAAAGGATTGTTTATATCGTCTTTTGTTTTGTCTTTTAAAACATACTAGGGAAGGTACTGTAAAACTGTTATTTTAGCTTTGAAGACCTCTCTTGATATAAAACAGGTTGTGGTATTATCTATTTGTTTTTTAGTCACCTTGTAGTGACAGGAACTTAAATTCCTGATTAAGGGTAGCTTTTCTTCGACTCTGTGACGCACTCTTTACCTCCCTCCACCCTATCTCTTGGACGTATGCTCTCTCCTTCTCTCTCCTTCTCTCTACCTTCTCTTAGATGTCTGCTCTGGCCACTTGACAGTCGGCTACTTCCCTTGTAACTGAAAAGAGTCGAAATGTATCCACTATAATGCTTTCCAAAATTTCACTTGCCCTCGGTTCTGGTTGACTGGTAAGCATGCTGGATAATTCTTGTTTTTTTTTTACTGTTACTAATTTAAGTGATGTGCATTGTGGTGCAGTGGATATTGATTCGGAATGACAAATTGGGAACCCAAGTTCGAATACCAGTTGAATTCCTTGTATTCACTTGCGCTCAAATACCTTAGAAAAGGTATTAATCCACCTCTTCCCTCCTGTTATGGGTTAAATAATAGGACAGATTGAGTTCTGTAGCCTTGGCTGGCAACCAGTTTACCGCAGAAAGCAATGGCAACCTACTGTGGGATAATCTTCTGCCTAGTCAGTCATGTCTTTTTTGAGACATGATCACCCAAAGCATGTGTCATGTGTGGCACTTAACTGACTGACTATATTTTGTCAAGTAATTAATCCTGACATAGCATCTTGATTTTACTGATGTCATGTGGCTTCTCTCTATTTTTTCTACAAATATTTTCATGACAATTATTCTGATGAGCTTTTCTACTTGATGCCTTAACTGCATTTGTTTCATTCACTTATGCACAAATACTCTTGGGAAAGGTCTTAATCCATCTTTTCTCCCTTAAACTATGGGTTGAATAGCAGGACAGTTGGGTTCTGTATCCTAGGTTGACAACCAGTCTACCACAGAGAATAATGGATAATGGTAATCTACTGTGAGAAAATCTTCTGCCTAATCAGTTATGTCTCAAAAGAGACATGATCGCCCATGTGTGTATTACATATAGCACTAAATTGATTGACTGATTAGATTGGCAATAAGGACTCATGATTTTACTGTTGATCTAGCAAGATGCAATTGTATATTTTATTCTAAAAGTTTCTTTTCTCTCATTTCTCACCTGTGGAACTCCCTTCCAATTTCTTGCTTCCCTGCCACCTACAACTTTCAATAATTTTAATGCAATATCAATCGCTATCTTCTCTCTTCCTGAAACCTATTCCTTTATAGTTCTTTTCCTTACTAAAGTCTTCTCATTCACTTTCACTCTCTGTACCCCACTTCCCAATCCTAGTGGCATTATCACCAAAAAACTTACAATTTGTATTACTTTAAACATTGCTCTTTTTTTTCTTGGTCAGATTCAATGAAATAACTAATCTATTCATTTGTATATTTTTCTGTCCATTTGGTTCTTTTTTGGGGGATTTATACTGTCCTTCCACTGATTTGCAATCTTTTTCCTTGCTTCTTAGAACGTCTCTATCTCACTTTCCTTTTTACTCTAATTATTTGTCTGCCTATTTATATCATCCTGTTTATCTGAGAATTTATTTTCTGCTTTTGCATGTTTGCCTCACAATCTCTCTTTTTCTCTCATCTGTCAGACTTATTGCCTGCTAGACACAGCATCCAATAAAAGCAATTAGATTCTTAATTTGATAAATATAATGAGAATATTGGCCAAATCAAAAAACATAAATATTGTATATAGATGAGGATGTATGTACATGTATATATATATATATATATATATATATATATTGCTTGGGAAAAAAGAGACACATATATCCATAACATCCACATATATGCATATGATTCTTATAAGTACATTCCGATACATTTTCTCTGACTGTGATATAAAAAAACTAGTTAGATTGTTAGCCCAAATCATACTGAGCTTTAATGTTGGACAGTCCCTCATTAATCTGTTTTATCTATGAAAGAGATGTGCTGACAAAAAAATGATACATAAAAATAAAATTCTAAGTTGATAGTTGCATAAAACAGAAAATGATACCAAAGGCTGCAGCAAAGATAGTGCGTATTCAGCATTCACCTAACCAATCATTTTCTCCATTTTCTATGTCAGTATGCAATTCTAAAATGAATAATTTGGTAAAAAAACAACTTTTTTTTTTATCCTTTAATACTTTGGATTATTTTCAAATAAAAATTTTAATTTTTCTTAATATTAAAGGATCATGTAGAAAATGATTCAGAAGATATTTGAATTAAATTTGCAGGACAAATTTGCATCTCCAGTAATTGTAATAAACAATGAAAATGAAATTTAAGCAATATAGATTTATGTATTTACTGTACTTTTGGGGCAATTTTAAATCTGTTTTCAAATACTATTAAAGTTCAAACAAAATGGAGTCAACTACTTAAACTATTTACATTCTTCAGACTATAGTCCTCATCTTATGTTGTATAACTTGGAAACCAAGGATGATGATTGTCTTGAAATATAACAACGGACATGAACAACGTGTCTATAAAAATATAATCTTATATTTTTATTTTCTTTGGTGATGGTTGTGTGTATAGTGGTAGTCAGAGAGAAGCATGCACATACAAGAGAGTTGACTGGCTACAGTTGTCTTTGTTGCATTTTTTTACTTTTCTGGCTGTTCTGCCTTTGACCAAAAAAACTCTGATAAGCTGAAATACCTCAAACTGCATCATCTATGATTAGGCACATCTATTTATCATTTTTGCATTATTATTGTTTTTGAGCTAGCTGCCTTTGATGTTATCACATGCATCTATATTTTATATTCATATTTTCTGACCTTGAGAACAGCCACACTGACACAACATACTTTTGTTTATCATTGTTTCTGATGCCAAATTATATTTCTGTTAGCTCACCAACATAAAATTACATTCCTTTAATGTAAACACACTTTTGTTTGTCACTACCTGCATTTCTGTTTTTGACTGAAATTATATTTTTGTTTGTCATTCCTGCTTTTGACCCAAATAATATTTGTGAGTCATGGAATATATTACACTTATTGTCATATTTACAATGTTTCTCTAAAGACACATGACCCAGTGCATAAAAACTTTGGCTGAAGTAGTTCAGTGACTTCACCCAAAGTGTTGTGAGTTCAGTACCTGGCCACAGCAGAGGTGAATAAAAACTTTGAGAGTTATTACTAAAGGAAAATAACTGAAACTGAGATTTCCAGAAAAGGCATGAAATGTAGAACTAGAAGAAACTTCTCTGGTGAAAATAAAGGGTTTTGTTTAAAATTCCAATGTATTTCACTTGAAGAGGACCAGAATGTACAGCAGCCAAACTGTCATTAATATGACAATTAAGATTAGGTCAATAGTCTGAACAATGTAAATTCTATAAATAGTTACAGTACTGCATGACAGATATATAGACAGATATATTAGAGTAAACTATCTTCCTATATTTGGATACAAGTTTTCACTTAAAAATTATTTCTTTGATATAGTGCTTATTATAAAGTCTGCTTGTTAATGATATGACATTAACAAGCAGACTTTATAATAAGCACTATATCATTTTTAAAATGTGTATGAATTTTATCAAAATTAATTAACAGTTGCATTTAACAAATAAAATGTTATAAGGAAACACACACAAATAATTTTTGCCAGAAACAAATGAAAGTCCAGAAAATGTTAGAACATTAGAATAAAGTTGATGATTTTGTAGTGATTCCTCAATAAGAAAAAGAAGTTGCATCCCTTTTATTGTTAGGTTATAATAAAGAAATGCAAGCAGAATTTTCATAGTGCAAGAGAGACTTTTGGCACAAAAATACAAAGTCTTTTTCTCTCTCATCGTCTACTGTTGGACCAGAAAGATTTGTTTTCTTAAATGAGTTAAAAAAGATGTTTCCTCATGACAATAATCCTAAAACCATTTCCTTCTTTGCATTAATGGGAATTATACTTCTCTTCCTTTGCTATAACCTAACAAAAAGGAGACACAACTCCTGTTTCTTATTAAGGAACCACTACAATTTCATTAAATTTATAAATGTCATGTCATTATCAATTTAAATATAAAAACAAATATCAAATATAGGCAGAGATTAATAGCTTTAGCATTTAATTTGCAAAGAAATCCATAAAGAAATTTTCTCAACCAAGGAAAAATAGGAACAGATATCTTCATTTATCCTCCAGTTCATACCCCTTCCCAGTATTTTGAACAGGAGTAAAGGTTTATTACTTTCTTCCTATTTAGGATTTGGGTTTCTGTCTAATGTCTTTTAATTCTCTTTTAGGCAGAGCAACCCCCTTGAATCTCAGTGGCAATGTTGCCTTGCCTGGGGTTGAATAGGTTACAAAGAAAAAAGAACTTCTCTGTACATTAAACTTTTAAGTACACAAGTGGTGACTTAACAATTTTATTCTGTTCTTAAACACCAGAAGATTACATACAGAAATATTCTTACCAGTATCATGAAGATAGAATGACTTCTTGCCAATTTTATATGCTGAACACAGAAATATATATGAGAAGGGATGCCATTTTTATAACAAGCTGCATATATGACAACCCTGATATTGAACTTGTCATTATTCCGAATGCTAGAAGAGTCCAATTACAGAGGAAGGTAGGGAAAAATTAGGTACAATAAATCAGACAGTAAAACAGCATCAGTTATATGAAAGATTCCCAAGCTAGTTTTGCTGCGAAAGATGAAAGAATAAAAGAAATTGTTTTCTCTAGTCAAATATCATAATGAAAATATCAAAAAACTGTTCATTGAGGAAATTCTCACTCTTTTAGATAAAAAGAGTGAAAATTTCCTCAGTGATTTGAGTTGGAATCTGTTTGATCTGCAATTCAATAATAACATATATTTTGACAAATGGAATCTGAAATAATAACAAATACAAGATATTATTGGTCAGAATGGGATTTATCTCACCTGAGGTTTGAAGAATGAATCATTTACAAAGAAAAAATGAACAATAAACAAACCTGACAAATGCTACCACCTGGATGTCTTTTCGTTATTAATCAAATTTGTTCATGTCTTCAATAACGTGTTTTCTTTTATAGAATGTTTTTAACTGTTTTATTCTACTGCTTTATTGAGATAAAAATGTTAACTATCAAGTGTGTTGTTCATTCTTTAACTACATTGCATTGTGGAATATCATGAGTGAATGTAGTAGTTTTTCTACTGTATCTTTGCTATTTCTTAAAATACAGAAATTAGAGGAATTAGCATATATGGTATAATAGGATAAATAACAATTAGGAAACATTTATAACACTAATATACTTTGATTTTAAGCATCATTTTTTACCATTGAATCAGCTAGATACAACTGTAAGTTTTATTCTAATAGTTTATTTTCTTGCACTTTTCACTTATTGAACTCTCTTTCAGTTTCTTGCTTTGCTGCCACTTACCATCTTCAAAAATTTAAATGCAACAGCAATCACCATCTTCTGTTTTATTGGATCCTGTTCTTATATTTGCCAGTTCTTCTTACTAAAGTTTTCTCATTCTCTCTATCGGTAACTCATGGCATCTTTGTGACATCATCATCTTTCTTGGAATGAAATGATTAATAAATAAATAAATAAATAACACCCATCTTATTTTTTCATCAAAGTTTAGTCAGTAGATTTCTATTTTTTAATTCTGATAATAACAAATGCTTCTTTGTTTTTGTCATGAGGCAAATTGGAATCTGTCTAAGTAAATAGATTTGAAAGAGTTAAACATTTTTGTGAATGTAGATGAACAGGCTATTTCTATTGAAATGAAGTATGCTATATAATTTGAAATGTATGTCAGAGTTTATTACCTGCTCTGTGACATATCCATTCTTGCCAAATATTTTGTTTGGAATAAAATCAGATATGTTTTAATTTTTTTTCCCCAAGAGGAACACATTCTCCATTTCAACTCAATCAATGTTCAGCCATGTTGTTTGCAGTCTGTATCAAAGAATTGTTTTACTTCCAATTTAAGATTTAAAAAAAAAACTATCAACTTTGTCTCATTGGCTCTCTTCAGGTCTGTTTTTATTCTCCAATATTCTGCTATGTTGTTTGCTGTCTGTATCAAATTATTTTTTCCAAATTAAGATTATTTTTTAAGTTCTAACATCTTTGTCTCATCTTCTCTCTTCAAATCTGTGTTCATTCTCTATGTTGTTGGCAGTCTGTACCAAATAATATTTTCTTACTTTAATTCACCCAATACAAAAGCCAAGGGTCACTCAAGATAGAGTGATACTGAGGGAAATTATTATAAGAGAAGATGGTGATGAGAAGTATATATGGAACTTCAAATGAGATCCCTTTCTTATTCCCTCTACCTCTCAGTCAGATGTGAAAGCTAAGAAAATAAAACTAAAAATAAAAAAGTCATTGTCTTCACAGGGGTTCCTAGCACCACATCCTGTTAACAAAACAAATCCCCTCAAAAAATATGAAATAGAACATAAAAGAAGCATTTCTACAAAGAAAAAAATGATGAGCATAGGAGCCACCACATTTTGCTTTAAAAAAGCTACTCACAAACAACTAGGACAAAATCACAGTGAATGAACCAGTTCTCAGCATCACCAACTGTGACTTCAGGCAACTGACCTGACAAACTCATTAACTCCAGGCCTTACCAACTTTACTGTTCTTCCAAATAGCTTTCCTTATTCACATTAGAGACATTTCATTTACATACTCTGTATCAGCAATACAAAGAATTTTATATTAATGATTCTTGTCTTCTTTTCTTTCTACCTCATCAGTAGTATTTGTTTTTTGTTTGTTCTTTCATTCTTTCTACCATACATGTACAAAAAATATGTAGGATATATATGTATATCAGCTGATTTTGTCTTGAAGAGATAAAGACTAGTAGTAATGGAAGCTGCTTCTCAGGAGACTGTTTCACAAAGTAACAGTTTGGGATAAGAATTTGTCTGAGTGGAACTTACTCCTTACTAAAAGAGAATGGGGATGGTCTGCCATCATGAATATAGCATGGCAGGTCTTAGCTGTGAAGGTCTGGTCTGGTCAAACTAAAGAATGTACCTCATTTTAACATTTGCCATAGTAGTAGCAATAGATTAGTGAGAGTCTAACAAGATTTTGTTTGTGGGATAGGGGTTGCAGCACAAATCCTGATATGACAGCAATACTCCATTCTTGATCAGATCTGACTTTTGTAAAGATAGAACATTGCAGCAGGAGTTAGGTATTTTCTGAAGCAATACAAGGGCACAGAATAAAGGACTCCACAAAAAAGAAATTTAGAACAAATTGCAAAGAGGCTCAACAAACAATGTTCAGAAATAGAAAGAATGAGTATCACAGATTATGCAGCTATACATGAGAAAAGAAGAGCACTTACAAGACAAAAGACATTGACAAGACACATAAAATTCTATGATGGGTTGCTGATATTAAAGATATAGAAAAACAAAGATAACATGAATACAGTGGAGAACTCTTCCCTGACAAAAGAAGTCAATTGTCAATACACAGAAGTATTGTCTCTTCCCAATGCCTTTACAATCCAGGTGGAAAAATGTAGTTGATTAATACGGTAGAAGGAGCTAGTCTATTCAAAGACATCGATTTCCTATTTTGATAGTGAGACACACAGCCCTGTAATTAATGTTCAAAGACATTTTTTAACCCTTGACACGCCCTTTGCAGAATTGATTGAAAATCTTGGTCTACTCTTACTTGAAAATAACCTTCAAATATTTAATATTTCTCATGTCTTGCTGAGGAATTTGATCTTGTTTGATTGAGAACGCCTTTACTTTGACCATGAAAATTTGATTGCAAGTAGTATATGATGATCAGGATGATATCATATCCCATTTAAGTATTTCTGGAAACTTCCAGAACATTTGGAGTAGGTGAAGAAATATTTACATCTACATTTCCTTTTACATAATTTTGTGATAAACCATTGCAGCTTTTGGGCTAACATTTTTTGTTGACATGAAGTGGAAAGATTATATTTAATCAATTTCTCAATCTGCTGCTAAAAAAGATGTTTTTTCTATGTTATGCTGGACAATTTTCTCATCTGAATCTATCTTAAATATATATAAGGCTACCATTCACCCATTCTTTGAATATTGCTGCCATATTCAGTCTGTTGTTCCTGCTATATTTAGAGATCCTTGATAAAATCCAAAGAAGAATCTGCAATATGATGAACTTAACATCTCAGCTTTGGCCACTTTTCTACTGCCATAATATAGCTACCTTGTGCTTGTTCTATAAATACTTTCATAGTTATTGTTCTGACGAACTTTCCTTTATGGTACTTAGACTATATGAATTTAATTGCAGCACTAGATTAGCAGGAAGGTTTCATCATTTTAGAGATGAAATGGCTAGATATAAGTATAAGTTCTATGCTAACAGTTCCCTTTCTCTCACTTCAAACTCTCTTCTAGCTTCTTGCGTTCCAGTGAAGTTTGATCTACAAAAATTTAAATGCAATGACAATCATTATCTACTGCCTTCTTAATATCTGTTCATTTATTGTTCTCACTCCTTAAGTTTTTTTATTTTTTATTCTGTCACACTCAGTAACACCCTGTGTGTCAGTGGCTTTGTTGCCTTGCTTGGGGTGAAATAATTTTCTTTAAAATCTCTGATACTGCCATTATACACCCTTGTGCAAATTATGTTACTCTAAGGAAGTATACAAAAATTGTAGCACTTCACAAACACATTGGCAAGCTTTACAGTGAGATTATGAATATTGTTGTTGTCAGCCTTTCAACTGTCAGTCATGTTATTAAGGTGAAGAAACAAACTGGATCCATCAGTTCAAAACATAAAAGAAAATGTGGTCAGAAGAGAAAAATAATACCAAGAGACAACATATATATGATCAGGGAAAAGTGGGAATGATTATTCATTTTGTTTTCATTAATTTAAACAAAGGTGTACTTATGACATGATTATTTTTCTTTGTTTTCTGCATTGTATAACTTGCCGTACATATCAGCTGTACAATGATAGGCAGTGCATTTTTATAATTAATTGCAAGGCATTTAGATCATGTGTATAAGTCAACTTATTTTTTCCTAAATTTTCAAAGCTTTTCCATAGTAAAATGAAAGATAAATAGCAAGACAGACTTGGGTGGTAGCTGGTCAGGAGAAGTATATTCTATATAGAGAGAAGAGGTAGATCCATACATTTTTCTTACATGTAAACACCCTTGGGAAAGATCTGGATGTGTCTCTACTCCCCCCAACTGTGGGTTGAATAGCAAGACAGACTGGGTCCTTCTGGCCTTGGCTGGCAATCAGTCCAGTACAGAAAAATTGCAAGAAAAACTGCTGCCTAGTCAGTCATGATTGCCCAAGTATGTATGTCATATGACATTTAACTGTCTGATTGACCAGGATCAAAGTATAGTATATGTTCTTCATCTTGTCATGTTGTTGCCTTCAGATGATGTGTGGTTTGTAACACTGTGGCAGCACCTTCCACAGTGGATTAAACAGGAAAAATTTGTAGATACAAACATAACAGTATTTACAGAAGTAGTTTTGTTTTTAATCATATCACCTCATATAAGGCAGTAAAGCCAAAAAGATACAAGTGGTTACTGAGTTTGAAAGAATAAGAAAAAAAAGAGAAATGTTATTAAGGAGTGAGAACAATAGAAGAGTAATCTAGAAGACAGCAGATAATGATTGACATTGCATCTAAGTTTTTGAATATCAAAGTTGGCTGGAAAGTATAAAGCTAGAAGCAAGTTCCACAAGTGAGAAATGCAAGAAAAGAAACTGCTAGGATAGAACTTATGGTTATATTGAGCCAATTCAACTGCGAGTTGAAGAGAACTTGCTGCCAGTCTAGTCAGTCAGCTAATGATATATGCTTGGGCGATCATATCTCTTTTGAAACATGACTGAATAGGCAGATGTAGGTGGCTATTTCTTTCTGCAGTTGACTGATTGCAACCAAGGCTAGAGAACCCAATCTGTCCAGCTATTCAACCCATAACTGGAGGCAGAAGAGATGGATTCTAGTACTGTATTTAAATCCATAAAGTCAAGCTTCCATAGCAAAAAGTTCATTCAAACAATTACTATGAAAGTATTTATCGAAAAGGCACAGGAAAGCTACATTACAGTGATGGAAAAAGAGACTGAAGCCAAGATACTCAGTCAGAACCAATAATATTGCTGATTCTTCTTTGGATTTTATCAAGAATCTCTAAATATTCACAAATGGATAATTTTTACTTTTGCCCATATGTATGTGTTTTCTACATAAACCCCATTATGTATCACATCAATGTTTTGGTAAATACTAACAGATGGGATATGTATAGAAAGAGAGAAATACAGTTCCATCTAAAATATATTGACAGCATTACATGTAAACTTATTGTGATTAATTCAAGTTGCAAAACAAATTTTTAAAGATCCATATTTTTAGATAATAGATGCTCAAAATTAAATCCCAGTAGTTATTGAAGCATGTATAATTATTTTGACAGATTCAACTGAAAAAATGTGTGTTAATGTTTGGCATTGCATAAATATTTTAATTTCTGACAGTGTGTCTATATGAAAATCTGTATATCTGTGTCTAGTTAAACATGAATATGTGGTTAAAATGATTGTCTTTATATATATCTGTCATAAATGGGTATATGTAAATTTGTATGATACAAATGGGCTAGTGTATACATTAGTGCAAGTCACTCACTAACTTTCTAGGCATTATGTGAGGTTTTATTATACAAGTCAGTTTTTTATAATAAAATTAGTTTTAACCAACTGAAGTTGATGAAAAGATATATTTATATTATAAACAGATTATGTTAATGTTTTGAGATATATTAACAATAACTAATTTGTTGATATGAAATTTGAATATTATACAACTCACGAAATATTCATTATCTTACAGAATAAATATTAATATATACTTTTTAATTTCAGCTTCATCAAGCTCAAGCTTGATGAAGCTCAAATTTTGCCATAAGAAAGCATATATATATATATATATATATATATATATATATATAAAGTGGGTAATAAGAAAGTTTATATACAGTGGCGCTTAACAATTTTTACACACATTAGAAAAGAATAACTTATTCGAACACAAGAAAATTAAATAAAAAGCTTAATATATATATATATATATATATATATATATATATGGGAAAGAAGTATGACAAAGTGTTAAAAGTTTTTGTTCTGTCATTTTAAACTTCATGTAAGTATTTAAGGTTAAAAAATTTATATAACGTTTCCTCATATATATATATGTGTGTGTGTGTATGTGTGTGTGTTTTATAATAAAACATGAAAAGCATGCCTGCCATCAGAATTTGCTTACAATGATATTCAACTCATCTAGTGACTGTTCATGCACTTGCAGCAAACTACCTGCTCAGCAGATATACAAAAATAGAAAGAGGTATAAGACATGGATGTCTTCTCACCAGACTTATTTAACCTATATAGTGAGGCAATTCTGAGAGAATTTGAATTCCTACCAGGATTCTTTACTAGTGGCCACAATCATAACAACATGTGACATGTAGATGGCAGTGTTGATGGCAGACACGGAAAAAACAAATTACAAAAACTTTTATACAAGATAGTGAAAGAAAGAAAGAAGAAAGGAGTAAACATCAACTACAAGAAAACAATGTATGGTAGTTAGCCAAAAATTAGCTCAAAATTTTCATTTGAAAAGAAAGCATTGAGATAGCCAAAGACACTTACCAAAAGCTAAACAGAGTACCAAGAAACATAAAAATTTTATCAGAAACAAAGAAAAGAATAATGTAATGTTATGTGATATCAGTCTTCCTATATGGTAGTGAGTGCTGGACAATCTCCTCAAAGAAGAAGAAGAAGAAGAAAAAGAAGAAGAAGTAGAAATGTGGTTCTACAGAAGGATGCTGAGGATACTGTGATCTAAATATGGGAGCAACAAAAACATTCTAGAGAAAATAAAAATCAAAAGGTAAAAAGTATACTTAACACCAGGAAAAGACAGCTGAAATTTCTAGGACACACAATGAAGAAAGAGGGCTTGGAAAATTTGATACTCACAAGAAAGATTGAAGTCAAGCAGGACAGAGGAAAACAATGCATAGCCTACTTAGTAGACTTGAGTAAATGGGTGGGATAAATAACAAAAAGACAAAATTTATTAATAGCTACAAGGGACAGGAAATTGTGGAGAGCTATGATTGTTTATAACCTCAGAGAACCTGTCACATAAGAATGAAGATGTTTAACTTACCAAATCTGCTTTCTGGTTGGACATATTTATACATGAAGAATCAGTTATTGTTTATGCATTAGTTAAATTTTTGATGACATAGATTTATTAATTTCTCTTAAGATCTTTATATTTGTAAAAATCACTTGAAGATTCTCAAGCACAATTGATTTAAACATTATAATTAATAATAGAAAAATATAGGCCGAGATTATATGACCCACTTTTGCTTCTTGATTCTTCAATGTTGCATCTTATTTCATATTTTAATTCTAACATTTTGTCACTGATTATTAATACAATTTAAATTCTCTTTTAAGTCATTCCATTATATGAAATGAACCCAAAACAAACATGAGATTTTGAATATAATTAACAACTGCATAAATAAGTGTTGTTAGAAAAAGGTCACATAGTAGTTTATAAAAATCAAAAGAACAGTAGCTAAATCCTCTATGAACAACTGATATTCAAAAATTAATTAGAATTCATTTAATATTGTTTTTAAAGTTGATCAAAACAAAAATGATTCATTGGTTAGTGTAACAGTTAGTGATTAAGAAAGAGAAATGGGCAATATGTGTTTGAATTCAACATGTTCACTCTTGTACAAATACCCTTGGAAAAGCTATGATTCTATATCTTTTTCAACCCTAGCTATGGGTTAAATAACATTGTTGTCTGAGCACTCTTTCCTTGAGATGACACCCTTGAAAAAAATGCTGTATTTAAAAACTAGCCTGAAGACAGATGGGCCCCATCAGTCTATCTTGCTCTAGACACACCACTTTTGATATGACTCCCATACATGTACTGACCCTAAAACCCTAATCTGTTAGTGGACTCATAATATGATCTGAAGAAACAAGATGAGAAAAAGAACAAATAGTAAAGGAGACTATTTTAATGCCAATTTTATACCAGATGATAATCTTTTTTAATTATTCTACAATATATTAAAATATATCACTTACTTATAAAATTGTTTTGACACTCAGAAAAATATGTATCATTGAATGTACAAATGAAAGTAAGTTTTTTGTTGAATTGCTTTGGATGGCAGGAAAAGAATTTAGAAAAGAAAGATAACAATACCACGCTTTTACTGAGCTTTGACTAGAAACTTGTTGGATTAGCACTGACTGAGAACAACCACAGGTGGCATGATATTTGAAAGCCTCTTCTTTAACTTGCAAAGCAATCAGACACATTTATTCTGACTCAGATGGACACAGGCCATGTAATTACTTCAAAAAACATTGATTTACAGTTGCTTTGAACTCTTCATTATGTCAACTTCATTTCTTAAACAATCTTCTGTAATCAGTCTGGTTAATACATTTGTTAATTGTTTTATTTACACTGTTTGAGCTGTTGCCTTTATTTTCATTGCCATGTTTATAATGTTTTGGCTGTTGTATTGTCTGACTTTCTTCAGGTGCTCAGAAGTTTGATTCAAACCCTTATTTCAATCACAAAAGTGGTCACAGTAAAACAGGTTTTTAGGATCAGAGTTTGTGTGTCTGGTTAAGGCAGATTAGATGTGTTCCATATAAGACACAGCCATATCATCCACAATCTAATAGGATAGAGGAGAAAATGTTGCAAACTGTGAAAATGACTTTGATGGCATCTTCACCTGTTAACGAGAGAATTGAAGTTTTATTATCAAAAATGCTCCTTAGCTATAGGTCTGCCCCACATGCTGGAAGGAAATTGAGTGTATTAGTGATAATGAGGAGTCTGATCAGAGCTGCCATAATGATGTCTTTTGCTATGAAAGAGAAAGTGTGGTATAAAAAAAATTGGCGAGTCCGGAAGAGGTGGATTTCTTGTTACAGAAAGGAAAGAACACAGCCATAAGTGAAAATAAAGGGCACTGTATTTTGGTACATGCTGACCAGTTTAGAAGTAGGAATGTGTTGGAGGATATGGAGATGAAAGATCAAGAACATGAATAGGAAGGAAAGTGCAATAATGAGGCAGAGTAGAGAATAGAGAATAGAAGTGCAGGAGCTGGAAGAGATGAAGAGTTGCAGAAGTGAGATTGAGCAGGATATGGAATTAATTGAAGGTAAAAAAACAAATAAGTATGAGGAGAAGTATAAATAAAAACTGAGGTCACCATTGAAGAGACAATAAGAAGATCAAACAGAAGGACAGTATAAGACAAAGTAATTAGAAAGAGTGACAGGAAGAACAAAGGTGTACGATTAAGGAGGTTATAGTGTCCCATGCAAATTAGTCCAGCACTACTTAAGTAATAAGTAGCTGACAAGTCGAGCAGCAATCCATTGCATCACACTTAAAAGGAGAGCTACATCATGTCTATTGCTACAAGCAGAGATACCTCACCACTATTGCTACACACAAAGATATATGAAACTTAGCAATGTTGTTACAAAGATTATTAATCTTGAGAGGAGACAGCATAAATAACTTTGGAAACATTAAAAATTGTTTAGATTGCTTTCCAACATGACCAACTTTATGGATATGCAAAATGAAGATAGTTCTTTTTTGTCTAAGATTATAATCAATACACTGCTGTCAGGAATGTATACCAAAACATAAGACCGACCTTTCTCATATTGTCTTATTTAATTATGTGAGTACTGAATTAGTCATAAAGAGAAACTTTCTTTTTTACAGTTTACAAGATCTGGGGCAACTTGAGGCAGAGTTACATTGTAATATAACGGTCTGGCCCACCCAAGAAAGGCTGATACAAGCCGTGTTGTTTCCGGTCGGTGAAAAGTAATGGATGTCACTTTGACCCTATTTCCGGCAGATGCGGAAATAACTCAGAGGCAAACAGACAGGTGACTCTGAGAATTACGTAGGCGTCGCGTGGGCGTCGTGTGATCAAGGCAAAGCCGGAAGAAACAAGTCCCGGTTTTGGAAGATATATAAAGACCGCGAATGCACGGATTAGTCGGCCAGTCAGAAGAAGTGAGAGCAGCAGAACCACAGAACACGAAGGAAGGCAGTTCACAGCTGCCCCCAATAGCACGCTGCTATTGCGGGGTATGCATCCGTCAACCCTTGGAAGCGTGCTCTCTCTCTCACTCCTGCCTCTATTCTACACGGTCCATCGTCACTAATAAAAATATAACTCATATTTTTATATATATGCGTGTTTGTTGTTTATTGATATACAACAACATTAGGAGGCAATTTGTTCAGATAGGAGTGTAAGATAATGGTTAATCTTAACCTTGAACAGGTTAAGATTGAAATGATCAGGGAAACATCCTTTTTAGAGTGGTTCCAGAGAGCAGTTGTTCACATGAAGAAGCTATCAGAATGGAACTTGAAATCACATGTTAATGTCCAAATACTATTTTCAAAGAAAGGAGTCCAGAAACAGTCAGTATGCCATTTCTATAGTTGTTTTATCATACTTGAAATGAATGTGAGTTCATGTGTTATTAAGGATGTCAAAGATTTGAATGATATTTTTATAGATAAATTGTTTATAATTCTTTCCAATGAGACCAACATTATGAATATGCTAAATGAAAATCGCTTTAAGACTAAAATTGATACAGTACTATCAGGAATGTATATTGAGATATGGGGAGCCATCTTTCTGACATGGTATTATTTAATTTAATTGAAAATTTGATAATTTATTAATGATGCTATTCTAAAATGTCTGGATTTAGATTAGACTTTGAACAAGTTTCATAATATATCCATTCAATTTTCTATAAAGCTTGGATCAAGTTTGGGAAATTATTCTCTGAATGCTGATATGAGGTATTTACAGAGTTCTTCAATATGATCTTCAAGAATAATACACTTAAAGACTTAAGATCAAGTCTATTGGAGATAAATCTTTCAAAATGCATAAACATCAATCAAAAACAGGAATGAGGTGTAGGAGGAAATGGAAGAGATCAAAGCAAGAAGAAAAGGAATAAAAATCATTTTGCTATAATAAGCACTTTCTTAGAAATAAAAGAAAAAAATGATAAAGTTATATGCTTAAACTTAGATTCTGTTCAGTGATTTACTGACATTGTGTACTTAGTGTTGGGGAGGTCGTTTGTTTACAAAACAAATATTTTAAAAAGAAATTCAATAAATAGATTATAATGTTAAATAGACAAGGGAAAACAAAAACATATGGTTATTTTCCAATCATGACAGTGTTTTTCTGAATTGTTATCAAAGAGATCTAATAAAAAAAACACTCATGGGTTTTTGGAAAAATTGTATGGTCTGCCAATGGTTGACGAAAATAGATGCAGCTAAAACACTGTAATTCTGATAGCTAAGAAGAAGGTGTTTGAAATTTTTGGAGGAGAATTTGTGGATGGTGGGGTTGTCAGATGAGAAGGTTGGAAAATGGAGTTTTTTTTTCAATGGATTGCTTTAAATGGAAGGAAATGTGAAAGAAAAGAAAGGTGAAGATACTATACTTTTATCTGATTTTGGCTTTAGCGCACAGAAAATAAATAAATAAATAAATAAATAAAAATAAAAAAAGGTTGAAAGAATTTTTAATTAGAAAGTATACAGTGAATGAATTTATGAATGAAAGAAGGAAAAAAACAAAATCACAAAGGAAGGATAAGACAATAAATAAGAATTCCCAAAAAAGTAAAACAGTAATAAAAAAAGCAACAAAAAAAGAAAGAATTCAAGAAAGTCGATGAAAAAAAAGAGCAAAAAATAAAATAAATAAATAAAAAAGAAAAGGAATTATGTTAGATTGTAAACAAAAAAAGAATAACTAAAAGAAGGAATTTGACAGAAGAAATGAAAAACAGTCACACGACAGTAAAATGGAGAAAATTTGAAAGAGGAAAAGAATTAAAAGCCATGAAAGAAAAATATGAACATTTTATTAATATATGAATATTTTCTTTTAGATTTACTTGCAATTAACAACAGCTATTTACCAAGTTATCTAGTCTGGTACAAGGTCACAAGAGTGCTTTTGTGTCAATAAAATTCAGATGATCTCATGCTGATCTGCAAGACCAACATGTTAGCTTTCTTGAAAGCAGTCACCAATTTAACTAATATCTTAATCTTTGTCTGGTACAAGGCAATAGTAGGGGAACTCTGAGAAAAACTGAAACCTAAAGCAAATATCTGTGAAACAAGGTTGCTCAACATAACTCTATGAAGATTTATACACACAATATATTTTGGTATCAATTATTGTTCTAGATATTTTATACCTGTTAAATTTATTGATAATTTTTCTATACAAATAATCTTTATATAGTTTTTATATAATTTTTCATGTTCTCTTATAATTTTTTATTTTCAGAACATAAACTATATAAAAGTTGTCCAAGTGTTTTATTTTTTCAAGTGCTTTCAACTATACTTTTAGCCATTATCAAGGATTAATTTTATTTTACTTTTAACTGAATACACAAATTGTTTTGTGTATGTATGTAGTGTCATAGGAATGTTTTATATTCCAAAAATGGTGAGCACATTGTAGTCATATTCATATTTGATGTTGTTGAGTGTTGGCTTTTTTTGTTAAAAATAACAATTCACCTGCATAGAACCAATATTATTTACACATTCTTTTAAAGGACTGTATTCTTGATTAAAACCATTTATATTTGGTACTATTAGCTGTACGACATACTAGGGCTACTTGATGTGTGCTGATACCGGTATCATCTCTGATAGCCTAGAGAATGTGTTCTTCAGGGTAAGGCATATAATCCATAGTTTGTGGTGGCATGGATCCTGTTTCAGCAATGCAATGATAAACAGGAGTAATGATTGGATGACTTGGCTGCCTTCTGTAAATGAAACACTTCTTACCGCTAGACATGTTAGCCACAAATGCGCACAAATAGCAACACAGCACTCTCTGCTGTAAACTTCCTTTAAACTTAATAAATGAAAGTGAAGGATTTGTGGACATATATTTATATGAACTTTTGCTTTTGTTCTTGCTTTGGCATGAGGAACTTGACCCAAAAGTTTGTAAAACTATTTTTTATACACCCTGTATATATATATATATATATATATATATATATAATGTAGAATACTTGGAATATAAGTCCAGTAAATTCCAATAGAGACAAACTCAAAAGAACTCAGTGTTAAATTTATTTATTTAATTTAACAGAGTAATATAATTTAGAAAAAAATTTAGATATTCTAAAAGTTCATGGTTAATACATATTTCACAGCAAGAAAAAAGCTGCTCGTCAGACCCAAAAGAAACAGAAGTTAATTAATTGCTGTATCTTTTGGGTCTGACGAGCAGCGTTTTTCCTGCTGTGAAATATGTATTACCATGAAATTGTAGAATATCTCAATTTTTTTCTATTTTTATATATATATATATATATATATATATTCTTCATTTGTAAACGAGTTATTACACAACCTAGGTTTCTGCTATGTGTTGTCTTCAGGCAATTTGCAATAACTGATTTTAGTGTTTTTTTGGGGGGTGGGGTTAAGAACGCCCACATAACAGTGATTTTTTAAATGCTCATGTAACACGGAGTATTTGAATGCAGAATTTTGAAAATTACAAGAAATTATAACATTTTCATCCATGATTTTATGACCTTAATATGAAAACGTTATAATTTCTTGTAATTTTAAAAATTGTGCATTTAAAATTTCCCCGTTACATGACCATTCAAAAAAATCACTGCTACATGAGCATTCTTAAAAAAAAAGTAAAATCAGTTATTACAAATCACCTGAAGACACCAAATGGTAGAAATCTAGGCCGCATAATAACTCATTTACAAATGAAGAATATTCAAAAGTTCTGCAATATAATTGTACTGAACACTTCTTAATACAACTGTGTAGTGGTCTAATTTTATTATGACCAAAAACAAAATAATTAAACAATCAATATATATATATATATAAATGAACAAAAATTTAAACATGTAGACTACTTATACACATATATGTGTGTGTGTGTGTATGTGTGTGTGTGTGTGTGTGAGTGTGTGTGTGTGTGTGTGTATCTAAATATACATATATGCATGTGTGCCTTATGTTTTTTATTTCTCTCTCCCCATATGTGTATAGGATGAGGTAAGGGTAGGTTAGTCTCTCTCATTTATTGCAAATTTCTATATAATTAGTAGTATTCATAGATACATATGCAAATTATGTACAAAGGAGTGCTGAAAAATTCTTGACATAATGCACTTCCCAAAATCTGAAAGAATGCCTTTTCAGTCAAGCCAAGAATTTTTAGATACCACCTAATATATATATATATATCTATATATCTATATATATATATATATAATGTTACAAAATGTTTGTGAAATTTGATAATACCTTCCACACATACATAGATCTCAATATATGCATGCTATATAAAGCATGTCTGTGTATAATTATACTGCACATTCATATACACATATGTTTAAAGTATACATATTTGTTTATAAACGTTTTTTTTAAGAAAAGTTTCATGATTTTTATATTATTCTTACAATAATTTCTATTTGTTACTTTCAATGTTTTTTGTCATCTCAGCTTTTCACTGATGCATCATACAATCACACTCCTTATTTTTTTCCTTTTTACAAAGCCATCCCTCAAAATAGCTGCAATATTTCATTTCTTAGATGCTTATTCTAAAAGAGCTGTTCCTTATCTTTATACTGTCCATAAGACAATTTTAAGACCTAAAGGATAAAATTCTCTTTTCTTATTAACTAGCTGTTTATGTAACTCATGTTATCACAAATAGGATTTATTAAACAAATATGACAAAACTTTCTTCCTCTTTAATAATTACATATATACTGGCACAGCAAATGCTAAAAGCATATCTCAAAAATAAGCAGATGCCAAAATTTCTACAGTATATTTCGTTTCTTACATGTAAAAGTGAAAAGTTAGATGTCTGTTTCCAGTAGTAAAAATAAAATTGCTGAAGTGAGTTCAAAACTTGGCTGAAGATGTCTACATTTTTTTGTACTAATGATATTTGGAAAAGCATGAATCTACTTATCTCTATACTCTATCCTATGATCATGGCAAAATGTCTTCTCATTAACATACTTCTATTATTGGACAAAAAAAAAATAAGTGACGCACCCTCCCATAAATGTTTTGCTTATCAAAGCAGGAGCCACAAAAATATGTTACTCAGATATATATATATTGAATTGTAATTCTTATCTGAGCAGATAGTAGAATGCTAAGTTTAAACTCTGATTAGAGCATATTTATTTTGTACTGCTACCCTTAGAAACCATATAAATCCATCTTCCCTCAGAGCATATTAGCCTCTATTACTTGGGCTGGCATCCAGTTTGGGAGAAAGAAAATTCTAATCTCAAACATAGCTGCCTTGTGACTATTTTCAGGTAAAGAGGAGGTGAAAGATTAAACTCTAGACAAACCGAGAGCAGAGCACTGAAGGCAGTTAGAAGGCGTACTGCATCACCCTATAGGAACTCGTTCAACTTTGCTGGTACCAAACAGTATTGGTTTATCCTTTTCTTTGAACAATGCCAAAAGAAAAATCTCAATGTATGGGAAGTACAAGATCTCTATAGTTCCTACCCATGCTCGTAGCAGTCTGCACTACTCCATTGTCTCTTGAAATGAATTGATGCCAAATCAAACAATATATACACAAATGAATAAATATTCAGCTGCTCATTTTTGAACACACCCATCTGTGAGTTCATGCTTTAGATACTTACTTAAGTACATTTGTGTTTGTTGAGCACTCACAGAGCCCACCTGTTATTTATACTATATCTATGCTGTGTGAACCTTAGTTACAGTTTTTGGGAGAGAGCTCATAGTCTGGTAGGATCAGAAGTTTTTACAAGGCCAGTATGCTCTAACCTATAATCATGATAAGTTGTAACATCCTTATTTGTCTATATTTCTGAGATGAGGTATTGCAATTATTTGTATTATTTATATAGTTTGGAATGTAGTCTTCATCTGACCTTCTTCAGGTAATTAAAATTTTGAACTGAACTGTTTATTTTGATCATTGGTTAAAAAAATTGTTCTGTGAGTCCAATTTGTCACAAATCTCAAGTCACTGAATCCAACCAATGCTTTTTATCCACTGTTCCATGTGTCCTTGAGGACACTTAGAGAGTTAAAACTTACAGAGTTGAGTTAAAGGGAGATAACAATGACATCCGGAAGTGACATGGCTCATGGAATGAGAACAATTTACTCCAGTGATTGAAATTAATGGTTCTGTTCAAAATTTCAATCACCTGAAGAAAGTTGAAGTGTACAACAGCCAAAATTTTGTGAATATTAAAACATCATGTTAGCACAAACATCAACAGCTTCTAAATAGTTCTGGTTATCCAATATCAATCACAAGACTTGGCTTGGTTTGGCTTGACTAATATGGCTATCAGGAAGTTTATAAAAGTGCCACTTCTTGAGATCACCTCTACCTCAGATCCATAATATACCTCCTTAACAAATTGACCATGGTGAGATTCAAACTTCGGTCTCATGGTCAAAAATTGCATGTTCTAACCATTTGGCCATGTACCCATAAATATTGGTATATTTACATACACACACACACCTCACATACACATATATATACTTCTATCCACATCGAACATCCTTACTCTCTCAAAGGCATAATTTAACTTGGAAATAGCATTTTTACCTGATTATCTAAGCTAACCAACCATTTTTCATGTTTATTAAGAAATTTATGCCCTCTAGACATATTTTGACCTGTTGTGAAATGATTCAAATAAAGCTAAATAGATATGGCAATGAGATGAAAACTAAGTTTTAATTACTACATCCAATATCAGTTTCCAAATAAGTTAGACATTTTAGGCAGCCTCTGCCAATAGGATAACCATTGCCAGTTTCCAAATCAGGAGAAAATCTGTCATTTATTTTCACATTTAATCTGAAAATTCCTGGTCCAAAATTATGCATTAACAAAAATCAATTCTCATGAATTTTAATCATCTTTTGAGTTAATACAAGATGGATAATCTGTTGTAAATTTTAGTAACCTGAAATAAAAACTAAAAATATTGCTTTGCAAAATATCATGGGAAGTATAAAATATTTTTATCAATACATCTATTATGTGATGTATGCTGGTAGAGTAATGAATATTGCCATAGAAAAGAGAAGCAGTAATATATGTTCAAATTCCAGGCTAATTTGTTGTATTTACTTTCTTAAAAATATTCTTGGAAAATGTTTGAATTTGTCACTTTTCTCCCACCTATGAGTTAAATAGAAGGGAATATTGAGCTAGAGCGCCTAGGGCAGCAATCAGTCTAGAAGGAAAACTTTAGATTTTAAACCATGGAGTCAGCAATGGAAAACCATTCTACATTCTTTATAAAGAAGCTATGGTAATATACATATTGAATAAAAGTAATCTGTGGTAAGTCATGATCAACTACATACTGAAGGGACATGTGATCAGTTATTTTACCACATCTTCAGGTATTATTTTATTCTCCAGTTGTTAGGTTAATCTTGTAGCTAGATTATGTTTTTACTCATCAGATAGTCCAAATATATTGTATCTGTTTCATAGTAAGTTTATAACTGATACCTTTTGATTAAAACTTATAATTAGTTGTACTTTGAGCTGTTGTACTTCTGTATACAGATGTGTTTAGCTTGCAACTTAAAAAAAAACAGCATACAGAAGATGCCAAAGAAAGCATGGGAGGCTGATGGGATTTGGAGAAGTGGATGAAAATTAGAAAGGTAGAAGATATCAGTTGACATTGCATTTAAATTTCTGGAAATTATAGATATCAGAGAAGCAAGTATATGGAAGAGAGTTCCATAGGTGGAAAGTGTGAGAAAAGACACTGTTAGAGTAGAAATGGTGGTTACACTTGACCATTTTGATGGTAAAGTTGATGTCAATCTTGTAGCATGAGTAAATTCATGTGGTTAGGACACCAGGGAAAGAAGCTCATCAAAGCAGAAGCCATGAAAATATTTGGAGAAAAGACAGAGAGAAGTTACATACCATTGGTGAAAAAGTTATTGAAGGCAAGCTGCCAAGTCAGGATCAACTACACTGTAGATCCTCCTTTGGATTTTGTTGAGAACTTCAAGATGAATAACTGGAGCACACAACCCAATATAGCAACAGTATTCAATGCATGGACAAATAATAGATTTATAAATGTGAAAAATTGATTCCGACAAGAAAAACTCTCTGGCCCAACATAGTGATACAACCATGCTAGCAGTAGATTCTATGCTACAACCATGCTAGCTATAGATTCGATGTCGTCATTCCACTTCAGGTAAGTTGAGATAGTGAGGCCAACGTGTTTTGATGCTAACCTGTTCTCAATTACATTCCAGACAGATTCAGCACTGAGTTATTAAAAGAACATTTTGTAGAACTTCCAAGAAGTTTCTAAGAAGTTCTACAATGTTCTGGTAACATAGCAATATAAATACAGGGAACATAATCTCAACAGTTCAGTTTACTTCCTGCTGTCCAATAGACAAGTTGTTGATTACTTCTAAATTTTTTGTGATCTCTCTTTTGTAATCCTAGAATAGATAAATCCTACTTTTGAATCATATGTCATCTTTTTTCTACTTTTTCACATTTACCAGTTTTCCTAATGGAAACAGGAAAATTTCAGAAATATCATTATCCTGGCAACAAAAGCAAAGTTTGAAAAAAATATTAGCCATTTTTTATATTTTCAATGCATGGCTAAATAGGAAATGATAGTAATTATTCAAGGACAAGAATTGTGTTACACAGAATTAATATTGCTTTATAGTTCTTAAAACACAATATAGCACTAAATGTGCATTTATACATCCAGCATCTGTAACATGTCCATAAACGTTTAGTTGAAAAGCAACATGTACTTGTCTGTAGGAAAAATGTTGCTCTCTTCTTAAGACTGCATATAGCAAGAATAGCACAGGAAAAAATTTTAGAACTTGGTTGGTTTGTTCTACCTCACATTCACCTGACCTTGCACCAACCAAGAATTATCTTTTCCAATCACTTCAAAACACTTCAACAGGGAGAACTTTCTATAATGAAAACCATAAATAACCCATCAAAACTTGCAGGATTTTACTCAAAAGCTATTGAAGAGCTGCTTGATAGAAGATAGGCCATTGCAAATTGTACTTTATTTCTTAAAGAATAAATTTAAACAAAAGCAAAAATTATTTATGACAAACTAATATTTTTATGAGATGTCTTTAGCTCAAAATGAAGCCACCTGGAATTATTCTGAGAATGAAACATTGTATATTGGTCACATAGAAAATGTTGACAGAGATTAATCTATAAAAGTGGAATGCAACTTGTTTGTTAACATTGTTAAATCTGTAAAAAAGAAATGTTTGGAGATGTTAGAAAAAACAGAACAAGCTCTAGTGAGAATAAAAGTGAACTACAATACATGCAGCATTTGTGTCTTTCCGCTTCTTGAACTATTTTAGGAAATTTTTATTGCAAAGGTTGGCAATGTTACCAGTGTCCATAAGGTTAGATTGAGCGAGGAAACCAACCATGAATATTATCAAGGATTTTTTCCACCCTGAAAAACTTTTTTTTGTTTTTTGTTTGAACCTTCTCAGCTTACATTTGTTTTCTAGTCCTTTTATCTTCTAAAAATCAATAGTCAACTATTAATCTTGGCCACCTTGTGTAAATGGAAGAATAAAATAGGAACACCAATAAGTACACCACCCCACTTAAAAAAAAAACAAAAAACAAAGTATGTTGGTTGTGGGTGGGTGGGAGAAAAATAAGAGAGAAAAAAGAGGGAAAAATAATCAGTCAATAAAATGAAAGAAAGAAGAGAAAACAAAAAGAAAGGAAGTTCAGAATGGGCTGAAATATACAATCCTGTTCTCACATATGTATCAGTTAAATGCTATACATGTTACATATTTTGACAATAATGTTTCAAAAGAGACATGACTAACAGGGTAGAAGATTTTCTCACAGTGGGTTGCCATTACGTTACATGGTAGACTGGTTACCAACCAAGGCTATAGAACCCAATATTTTCTGCTATTTAAATATAGCTAGAGAGAGAAGAGATGGATTAATACCTTTCCCAATGGTACTTGCACATAAGTAAATGCAATGAATTTAACTGGAATTCAAACTCAGCTCTCTAATTTCTCATTCTGAGCTGATATCCACTGCATCACAATGCACATCCCACACATGTGGTAGCAGTTGTGGAACTCCAAAAGTAGGGAGGAGCCAGTTAAGGCCAGAGATTTTTCTGATCTGAAGAAGGGGAAACTCAAGCAGCATCTTCATTTTTATATTACACCTCTATTGTATACACCATTAGGTAACTAAGAAAGACACTGTTGAAAGCTTTGGGCTTTTACGGCCGGTGGAAGTGAAAAATATAGGTAGTCAAAACACAACTGTCAAAAACTTTTGATGAGGAGAAAGAAGGTCAGATCCTTGATTTCCAAATTGCTGGGAAAAGATTTGTAAATTTGAAAACTTGAAAAAATGATGTAATCTGGAAGAAGAAGAAAAGAAATTAAGTCAGTAGAAATATTGCTATTTCATTGGTTAAACCAAGGGAATAAAATCACTCAACTTCATGATACAAGCAGGGAATAATCTCATTGGTTAAAGATTTGATTTGCATGGACACCAAGTGTCCGTCATGCACCCCGAAGAGAATTTGGGACACGCATAAAAACTAGAGCCGAGAAGGCCAAAATCAGTTGGAGTTGGAGCTGAGCCTTGGGATCAGTCAAAATGTAATGACTGTGGGAAAAGTGTTCTCAACTGGGAGTCACGACTGAAAAACGAATGAAAAGAGTGGTTGCTTACCATAGAGTCCTGACTGAAGATGTAAAGAAATAGAGAAGCCTGCTGCCGACTGACTTAAAAGAGTTAAAGTCAAATAACATGCCTCCCAATAGAGTCCTGGCTTAAGATGTATGGAAACAGAAAGAGCCGAGAAAGAGTTAAACTTGAACAGATTTGTTGTTCCTGTGTAGAGCTAAGGCAGACAAGTCGAATTTACCGCCGTCTTCACGAAGACCCATCTTTGGCTGTTTCTATAAGGCTTCAGTGAAAAGCCCTTATAAGAGTTTTTGAACCATCAAAAACTTGAAAAAAAAACTTGAAATCTTCGATTGGAGTGAACAAACATTAATCTCAAACTAAAATTTTTGCTCCATTGTAAAAATAGGAATTTGACGACTGCTATATTCTATTTCTGTTTGCTGTTTCTTTTTGTATATAAAGACTTTTCTGCAACTTATCCAGACATCATCGAATTTCCTTTTTTCTTTTGTGCCGTTTTTTTATTAACTCAAATGTGTACGTGCATCAGGCCTAGTTCAACGTGGTAAAAATACAGCTAGTAAGATTTCAACGTGCCTTCCTTGGGATCAAAATTCAGAGCATCGTCACACAGAGGGAAACGTGCTGAAGATCAAATCTTGTCAAAAACAGAGACTGATCAGTTTCATAAATTTCTGAAGCTTATAAAAGTGGGAGGAGTCACCCGAGGAGCCAGGCAAAAATTCTGTGGGGTTACTTTGCCCCTTCTGCCTCCCCTTATAGAATCACCACTGCATACAGATATAGACTAAGTAAATTAAAATAAATTGTCTGTATATGAAAACATAAAAGTGAGAGGCAACACTGTATTTTATTGGATCTTGTCAAGTTTTACCATAAGAGTAAGATAATTTTTGTTTACTACTACTGGTAAGTATATAATTTATTAATAAGAGAAAGTTCTCATTTACCTGCACTCTTTACTGTCACTCATTGTGGCACAGCAGTGATGTAACATTTTGTTTGTCAAGGTACCATGTAACGGAACAGAGATCAAACAAAAGTGTCTCCGTGCAAAGTATTAGTGTAAACACAAGCAGCTGCAGCCAGAAGTTGAACTCAGTTTGTCAGTTTCATTCTTTATTCAAAAAACCATTGGGCCAAACTGTACCTGTTGTGTATATATCTCTTTAAGCATTATTTTTAGTGTCTACATATTTGAATAGACACTCCATTTATTTTAAATAGTATTTTATTTTGTCTATCAGCCTGAGTATTCAAGAAATCATAATCAAAAAAATGCACCCACTAGCCAGATTTGAACTCATGACCCCTTTACAGGAGAAAATGTTATTAGATCCAAAATGCTTCAGTTGACTCAGCTACAAAGAGTGTCATGATTAAGCAAAGCTGTATACTTCCCTTAAGCACATCCTTCACATATAGATTCCAGAAAGTTCATAACTGCTCAGTTTCATATACAGGATATAACAGGACTCTACATTGTGCCACACAAGCAGGAGAATCCAGTCATAGCTGTCAGACAACTTCTACAGCCATATCACCCCTTAAATCTAGCCATCTAACTCAATTATTATGTGATTATTCTGATTAGCCTTGATTATTATGTGTGGGGTACAGTTGAGCAAGAGACTAACAAAACTCCTTGTAACACCAAAGATGAACTGAAAGCAGGGATTATGACAGCATTCACCAATTCAAACAAGGAGACTGTCTATAAGATTTGCAGGAGATTCCAAATTCATCATGAGGCCACGGTTATATATATATATATACTAATATACAACTGTATATATAAATAGATATTTTATAAAGAAAGGAGAGGAAGATAATAATTAACTCTAAAATTGAACAGGTTAACATTGTAGTGATCAGGGAAACATACTCTTGGGACTTCATGGAAAGAAGCTGTTAGAGTGGAATTTCTCCCCAATGGAATATGGAGAGAATGTTGGTGGTTTGCTACTATGTAATTGGCATGGTAGGTCCTAGCCATGAAGGCTAGACATGATTTTTTTGGTATTGATTTCTCCTACCAGTTTGCCTAAACTTAAAAAGAATATGCTCTCGAGCAGAATTCAAACATACATCATGTTTTCCCTAATAAAAATATGTTGGATTGAAAAATAAAATTCATTAATTCTTTAGAAATTGCTTTGTTTATGTTTTAGATGCAAAACAGAGTAGATATGTTTTCAGGAAAATCTGAATGAGTCAATGTGCTTTAAAGGCAAAATAGAATTTGGTTTATTGTGAAGCTTTCTATAACCAAATGGTAAACGCAAGCTGAATGAGATAGGTTCAAATCCTGCCAGAGGGCACATTTTCTTTATTAAGTTTTCTCAAGTATGCAGGCTAATAGATGAAATAAATATTATTTTTAAAAAAATAGAGTATCTCCAAATCAGTCAGTTAGTTAATTGCCATATATGATACACACTTGGGTGATTATATCTTGAAAGAGACATGAGTGACTAGGCAGAAGATTTTTCTTCAGTAGGTTACCATTACTTTCTGCGATAGACTGTTTGCCAACCTAGGCTATAGAACCCAATTTGTCATGCTATTTGACTCATAGCTAGAGTGGGAAGAGATGAATTAATACCTTTCTGAAAGGTATTTGTGCAGAAGTGAATGAAACAAATTCAACTGGAATTTGAACTTGGCTCTCTGATTTCTCATTCAGAGATGATATACATTACAACACAAAAAGCACAGCCAATGTTTGAAGCAATATTAATAATAAATATATATTTTTTTAACTCACTAATAGAAAAACACAGTTTCATGCATGATTAAACCCAGAGGTGAATTAAAAAAATTATATCTATTATTAATATAAATTATAGGTCTGTTATTATACATCAAAACTGAGTATGCAATATGCCATATTTTATGCATATATACATGCCTAGATGTACATTGTGATGTAAAGGATATTAGCTCAGGATAAGAAACCAGTAGAAAATATAAAAAAGGTCATTGATCTCTCAAGATCCACAGTCCAATTGATTAGACGTATTTCTTCCATGCAATTTCTCATATTGGGTCATGCGACTCCATATGTGTAATGTAATTTTCAGCCATCAACTTATCCTGTTACCATGAATCATGTAGATTTTGTAAGGTAATCAAAGAGAGGGAGAGAGAGAGAGTAGATGTCATAGTGAGAGAGAAAAAGAAAGAATAATATTTTATTGACAGAAAGTACTTTTAATGCTGTGTGGGTTAAGGGAAAATACATGGTAATGTAACTATATATATATATATATATATATATATATATATATATATACACACACACATGCATACATATATATATTCATATATATACATATACACATGCACATATATATATATACATATATATATACATACATATGTATATATATATATATATATATATATACCCATACATATAATTATATAATTAGGAATTAAAAGTACATTGCGGCAATTTCTATGTTTCGAGATAGAATTTCTTCATCAGGAAGTCTGGCCAAATTTCAAAGTGAATCTTTATTCTGATTAGTTAAAAGGAACACACATAAATTTTATATCTTACCACATACATAAATAACAAACCGGTGTTTTTTTTTTTGTATTTAAATGTAAATCATTTTCACAATCAAGATCCAACATTGCCTGATGATGAGATTTTATCTCAAAACATAAAAATGTCCATGTGGCAATGTACTTTTAGTTCAAAATTATATAATTATATTATGCTCTACAATTTATTGCATTGAGCACTGTTTATAAAAAATAAATGCCAGGGAACTTAAAATCATAAAACCTTGGGTCCTCTTTACCTAGATTTATACACATACATATATATACATATAACGTAGAATACTTGGTATATTAGTCAGGTAAATTCTGATAGGGATGAACTCAAAAGACTCAATGTTAAATTTATCTATTTAATTTAACAGAGTAATATAATTTAGAAAAAATTTCTAGATATTCTACAATTCCATGGGTTTATACGTATTTTGCTGCTGACTTTGCTGCTCATCAGGCCCAAATGATACAACTGTTAATCTTCAAAATAAACTAGAAAATAATTAAACACAGATGCTCATGTGTCCATATTGAGAATAGACATTTGTAATGTTAATCTATAAAACAACAATTCCTCGCTCATTCAAAAAAGACCCAAAGAGAGAATGAAAAAGAAAAATATAAACAACTGATAAATGAAAAGAAAGAAAAAGAGAAAGGGAAAAAGAGTGAACAGTATACAGAGGAATTAAAGTTATAGATCTACTTCAGCATCTATTGCAATCCATCTGCTTTCTTAGACAAACATGACATGGAAATTTAACATTAAATTTAGTTATAACTACAATGGGATATATTTACAGTAAAACATAAATTGTAAATCATACTTTCTAATATATTATAAATATAGTTAAAATAATTAACACTTATATAAGAGGAAGATAGATAAAATATTAAAATACAATCTTAAAAAATATCTTAAATAATAGTAATAAATAATAATAAAAATAATAATAAATATATATATATATATATATATATATAAATTTTAACACTAATCCTAATAATAATAATAATAATACTATTAGTAAAAGAAAAAGGGTCTTAAATAATATTAATAAAATAATATTAATAATAATAATGATAATAATAGTAGTAATAATAATAAATACATATATAAAAATTTAACACTAATAACAAAATAATAATAATATTATTATTATAAAAAGTAAAAAGATCCTAAAAAATAGTTATAAAATAATATTATAAAAACAACAAAAAATAATAGTAATAAAAACAAATTATATATATAAATAAATTAACACTAATAATAAAATAATATTATTATTATTAAAAAAGAAAACAGATCTTCAATAATAGTAATAAAATAATAATCATAAACGTAAAAAAATGAAAAACCCATACTTACACATACATACTCACATATGCATGTATACATGCATATATATATATATATATATATATATATATATATATATACACACATACACATAAATACATATATACATACATATACATGCATACATAAAAAGTACATTTAAAAACAAAAATAAACATATCCCATATATATTTTTCATTAATATATATATATAAACATATATACACACACATACATACATACACACACATATATACATAGACCATACATGCAAACACACACACACACATATATAGACATATATACACATATATACATATACACCTACACACATACACACATATATACACATATACACATACATACCCACACCTTCATATACACATATATTACAACCTAAAATATTATAAAACAATAGAATAATATAATATCACTCAATATATACATATACACATATATTACAACCTAAATATTATAAAACAATAGAATAATATAATATCACTCAAACTTAACTGTAAACATAATAATAAAAATTTTGGGGGTAAAACGTTTCCAACAGTAAATTCCAGATTTTTCTCCAAAAGAAACCAACTATTTAATTTAATTTAATTTAAATTATAATTTTGATCTAGCTAAATTATTTTATATTTATTCTTATGCCTGCATTTAAATATCAATTTGTTACATTGATTAAGGAGTTCCTTTTGATTATTGTATTTGATAATAATCAATTTCTCCTCCAGAAATAAATTACACCTATCCCTGAAATTGTTGGGAGTGTTAGCATATTTTATAATCCTCCATTTGACCAGTGGGGTAAATCCTCCATCTTTTATTTCCCCGTAGTATTTAGACAGGGCAGTTTGATGTTTCAAGGAGGCATTGGAAAATGAGTGTCTTTGGTTGTAAAGTCTCTGTTTCCAACTACCTGTAGATATCCCTATATAAACTTTTTTTCTGCTAGGGTCCTTTTCTGGAAAAATAGTGGCTTCATAAACAGCTTTTTCAGAATTACACATGCCATCAATGGGGCAGTTGGTTTTATTGATGCAATTGCAGGAAAGTTTATTTTCCAGATGTTTGTTATTGAAGTCTTTTGGATAAGTCAACATTTTTTATTAATTTGTTTCTAAGCTTTCAGCTCACATGAGCCATCTTCAGAGAGGTCACAAAGACGGCAATACAATAACATCCACCATTGCCAATGATTTTATTTTGTGTTGACATAAAACTCCGCTAGGCAATGGCAATAGTTACCAAAAATAATGTGAGCTGAAAGCTTAGAAACAAATTAATAAAAAATTATCCAAATGTTGGAGAATTTTTGTCTTTATTTTCAACTGAAATTAAAACCAAAATACGACATTTAGAACAGCTCATGATTAAACATAATAGACACTCATTGTCTCTTATATTTAACAGTATATGTTTAGAAAATTATTTGCTGTTTCGATACACTAAATATATATATATATATATATATATATATATATATATATATATATACATTACATTATATATCTACAGATATATAAACATATACATACACATATATACATACATATATATGTACATATATATATATTTATTTTAAATAAAACAAATTTAATTATATATATATATATATATATATATATATATATATGTCTACGGCAAATTTGCTCCCTGGCTTTCACATCATTTCACCATTCCTTTTAGATCTACTATTATCCTAGTGTGGAATACCTACTAACAAAAACGCTGGAAAAGTAAAAGACTCTAAATGAATTTGACTAGATATAAATTAATTTAAAAATTCTAAAATTCCCAGCATCCCTTATTCATGTGCATATGTATTCATACTTACTAAACAAATTTAGTCCAATGAATATTTGTAGATTGAATCGCATCACAATTAAACTTTTTCCACTTTGTGATACATTTTCCCAAATATTGTTCATGATATATAAAATATATATCATTATCCCATATATGTGTGTGTGTGTGTGTGTGTGTGTGTGTTTGCAAATGTTTGTAATGTGCAACTAAATGTGAATGTTTACCTTGACAATTGTGTGCATGATACACAAAAAGAGGGGGAATCAATTTTTTATGACTTTCTACAATGATTCATTGAACAACTGACACTTGGATTTGGGAAGGAGAGGAAGAAGAATGTAGGCAAACAGGAAATGTAAGGAAAGAGAAAAATGGAAAATCTGTTAGCCAATAAAAAGCAACGAATGTAATTACCTTATGAATAATGAAAGATGAAAGAATAACTGCCAGAGATAAACTTACCACCAAATGTGAATGACAGAATAAAAATATAAAAAAAAGAAAAGAGAAACGAAGAGAGACAAACAATTAAAAAAAAGCTAAGTCAAAGGACAACAAAAAAGCCTGATATATAAAAAATATAAAAAGGTTGAAAAGAAAAATACATTGAGAAAAAAGGGAAGAGGTAGTGAAAATGAAAGACAAAATCAAATCAATTAGAAAGAGAAAACAAAAAAGTAAAAAAATCATTGAAAACTGTATAAAAAGAGATAGAAAAAAATACTCAGAAAAAAAGCAAAAGCAGGAAAATGATAAAGAAGCAACAAATAAAATAAAATATGACAGATTAATGTAAATGAATAAAAAAGAAATCTAAAAGGAGAATGAAATTTGAAGAAAAATTTAAAGATAAATTCATATAAAAAGAATAAAAATGGAAAAACAATGAAAAATAAATGAAAAAGAAAAAATGAACAAAAAGACAAATATAGTATTTGAGAAAAATTTAAAGAAAAGATAAAATAATAAAGAAAATTATTTGAATAAGAAATAAGAAAACTATAAAATGCAAGTGAATGAAAAATCTAAAAATACTTGAAGATAAAATATTTGATAATAGATAAAATGAAAGAACTGAAAAATTAAAGAAAGTTTGAAATGAAGAAGGAAAGAAGTAATTAATTGAATAAAAATAAAAGGAAACTCTAAAAAGTGAATTAAACATGGAGGAGAGATTTGAAGATGAAATAATTTAGAAAAGAAATGATAAATGAATGAGAAAATATAGAAAGGACAAAATTTAAAAGAAGAAAAAATAAATAAAAAAGAAAGAAAGCCATGAAAAGAAACTGAATGAAAAGTGAAGGGAATATTTAAAGACCAAATATGAAAAGAAAAAAGAATGAGAAAATTACAGAAAAAAAAGCTGAAGTAAAAGAGGAAAGAGACTAATTACAAAATAAAAATAGAGAGAAGTAGAAGATAAAAATATATGACAGAAAAATGATGAAAAGAAAAAGGATTAATAAAGTTATGAAAGAATAAAAAGAAAAAAATGAACAAAACAGAAGAAATGTAGGAAAACCTTAACACAAATGATAGAAGATAAGGACATTGAATGAAAGAAAAGAACTAAATAGTGAAAACTTCAAAAAATCATTAAGGAAGAAAGAAAGAACAAAAAGGAAACAAAAAGAAAGTAAAGGATAAAAATGTTTGCTAGATGTCTGAATAAAATAAATAACACTTGAATGAAAGAAAGAAATACATGAAAATAAAATATAAAAATAAATAGAATATACTCTATTGTTTAATTGCCATTTTCTTGTACAACATGCTATCTAGTCATTAAAAAATAAAGAAAAAAACTTGAGGAATGATGTCAGTAAAATAATGTCCAACAGGGTTAGAAAATATATTTTCAAATCTTGGTCTGCATTTTTCATCTTGGTATCAACAAAAACAACAAATTATATTCATATAAAAAACCTTAAGTTTATCAAAAAAATAATCTCTAAAGACAGTAGCTAACTTGAAAAATATTTTGGAGTGATCTCAAATTAAAAATTTCAAAACTTAATATTTTTCCTCCACATTACTTTTGTGTATAAATATGAGTTATGAAATATAATCTCTATACTTACTTTGATAGCGTTCCACAAGAAACAAAATGTATTTAAAAAGAAAAGCTTTCCCTTTGTCTTTTATTTATAAAGTTATTGGCCCAACCCACTTCCCAAAATCTGGCCAAATGATCAAAGATCAGATATTTTATTGAAGAGCTTTTTGGTTGGTCCAAATACTTTTCAGGCTTTGCTCATATATACAAATTTGTTCTTCATTTTTTAATGTTTACATTGATGCATAACATCATTAGTAGGTAATTACTGTAAGTTAGTAGAGATTGAAACTTCTTATCAAAAAACTGATAACCTTTTACCTTGTTACAGAGAGTGATTGAGTGACATTTAGGTAAAATTATGTCTGACATGAAAATGCATACAAAGCAGGCATATATCACTAAATTTCTCCATGCAGAAAAAATGCTCTCATTGAGTGCTACACATTGTTTACAGAGGCTAAATAGTAGATGTGAACACATGCTGCAAATAATGCATTTCAGTAGTCACAATAGCAATGTGTATGTAGTAAACCATACGTTAAACTGATCTGCACAGCTGTCAACCCATAAATTGAACAGTTCTTGCTCATTATGGGGGAAAATGCATTACATTCAAATAGATACAATATAAATATATAAATAGCATTTTGCAGGTCAAACCTGGCTTTATCCAATGGTGTCACAGTGCTACATATATCTATTGTAGTTTTTATGTAAATAAATAGGAATTATTACTTTTGTGGGTGTGAATATCTATCTATCTTTATATATATATATATATATATATATATATATATTGCTGCTATCAGAATCAACACTGCATTGTGACTGTCAGAATGTCAATAATATAGCAATATATCTTCTCTATTATAATAGAAGTTGTGTGTATATATATATATATATATATATATATATATATATCCTTCCTGTCATGCTCATGGAGGGATAGACATACTAAGGCAGCATTGGCTCAGTTCTTTAGAAAGGCAATAGCAAGGCAGCTTTGGCTCAGATCATTCTCTTTACTACCACTTCTGAAAGCTCTTGCCATGTGTTTGCTCTTTGAGTGTACCTTATTTTATTTCTTGCAATTATTATGCTGTTGAGTAGTTAAGAATATATATATCCTCACTATTATGATAATAACTGTTGTATATATATATATATATATATATATATATATATTAAATATTTGTAACATTTACCAGTCTATCACCAAGAATCTGCTGTCACTTTAGCAAAGAAGTACTACCAGTTGCAAAATCAATATCATGAAGCAGACACAAAAATCTCTATTACCCCATAATGGTTATCTGTTGATTAAAGAAATAATCAAGACATTAATAATGCTATGAAAGCATATAATTCACCCGGAGAATGTGAAATTCTTGGAATCTTGTTATTGTGGTGACTAAGATCTATTCATGAGTACATGAACATTGTAGTAATCAGACATTTTTCATTAAAAATTAAATTATGTAGCAGTTAGTATATACTCTGAACCTGAAGACGGCATTGTACATGAAATTCCAAGTCGTGCTATCAGTGTAGAATAATATCTATATTTATCAATATATACTTAGCAATAATTTTATTACAATGAGTACTTTTTATTAACACCAGAACATTATGTGATATATATATATATATATATATATATATATATATATATATATATATATATAATATGGGTATTCAGTAAAAATAATAACAATTGAAGTAATGTGTATGCATGTGTGCCTTTGTGTGTATTTATCACTTCAATTGTTATTTTTAGTGGATAACCATATATATATATAATTCTTTTCTTCAATACCTCCTGTAACCAGTTTTTTCTCTCGCTATAACCCACTGCACACTAGTGGTAGCCCACATTGCTTGGAGTGAAATGATTAAAATATATAAATATATATTCACATACATGTTTCTGAGTGTGTCTGTGTTTTTGTTTGTTTGTGTCTATGTAGATATATACATTTGATAAACAAATTTTTCACCTCAATTATATATTTCTTTACTTTGTTCATTGACTAAAACGGCAAGCAAGGTGAAGATGCTGTCTGAAATAGTGAGTCACTCCAATATCAACATTTTGTCATATTATTCCCAGGCTTTTTGAAAAACACAAAAGAAACAAGAAAGAATTAAAATAAACCCATCAAAAAGATATAAGCTTGATATTCAATCAAGTTCCCTCCTCCATCTTTACTTTTTGACTTGGTCATTATCCTCTCCTAGCACACATGCTCATCAATCATGTAACTCTAGACAGAGCTGAAATGTGAATAGATGATTTGTCTCCATCTTCAAAGCCAGTGGACACCCATCATGGAATCCATTTATTATAATCTGGATTCCAATCTTCTGCTTTCTTGGGCAATTATTTATTCAGCTACAGATTTATTTATGTATTTATTTACAGTTGCAGAGACATTAATACTTGTTAATCCTGTTTTTTATATCTTTTACTGACTAGCAGATATAGAATTGAATACATTTTGTTCTTAATTTGAAAAATAAACTCAGTATTTTACATGTTTTTATTGAACAAATTAGAAGATTGATATTTTTGAGTGTCTGAAATTTGTGAGCAAATCAAAATTATTTTTCATGTGCCGTGTTACTTCAAGACATAAATGATCATAGCCCTTCATAATTTCTTGTCCTTTGTAGCTCATAATAAATTTAGTCTTTTTTTTGTCTTCCCTAAACCTTGTTCTACCATCAATTTACACAAGCTCACTAATTAGGTTATGCATTATTTTCTTCTATCCATTTTGCCTTCAATCTGTCCTGTGAGTATCAGATTTTCCAAATTTTGCTTTCTAATTATGTCTCATCAGGTAGTTAATGATGATGGTACCATCATTATTAACTACCTGATGAGACATTGTTTTTTGATGTCAAAACAAAATGTACACTTTTGTATTATAATTATAATTTGTACATGTCCTAAACTATAACTTATAATAAATATTCATAGCTCTATTTCTATATTGAGCACTATTAAAGTTCGTGCTGATTTTTAAAGGGAATTAAAAGATTCCATCTTCCCAGAATTTTGGTGGTTCCTTGGCAAAGAACTCATTAAGGTGTTTTTTTCATCCAAATAATTAAAATTTTTACCATTGAGATTATTTTGCAAGGACACAAATAAACAAATATTCAAAAAAGAAGTGTCTGGTGAATATAGTAGGTGGATAATTGCTGCAACAATTTTTGTCAGATAGTCAAAGAAATGTGAAGTATGGCATTATCCTGATGAAAAAGAACACGTTTTATGTTTGCCAATTCTGAGGTGTTTTTATTGTATTGGTGCCTTTAATTCATCTAGTTGCAAGTAATACTTTTCAGAATCAATTGACTGGTTACTTGACAGAAGCTTATAGTACAGGATTTGTTTTCAATCCTTCCATATGCACAGCATGACTTTCTTAGGATCAAAATCTACTTTTGGAGTGGCTAAAGTTGATTAATGTTGCTTACCCTCAGATAGTTCCCACTGAACATAGTTGTAAACAATCTATTTATCATCAGTGGCTACAACTTTTTGTTTTAAAAAAGTGTGCATTTTTCTTGCATTTATAAAGTAAATCACAAATAGAAATGTGATCCAAATGATTATTTTTTATTCAGATCATGTGCTGCCAAAACATTGTAATGATTTGAGTACACAAGCTAAACAAATTGTAGATTTTGATAAAATCAGTGTTTCTGCTAATTTCTGTGTTGTGTAATGTAAGTTATTTTCTATCAATGTCTTGATTTGGTCATCATCTGTAGTTGGGATGGAGTCTACCAGAGCATTCTTCATCAATAAGACTACAATCACCAACTCTAAACTTAGCAGGTTACTTCCATACTGTTCTGTCAGCTAAAGCACTTTCACCAAACACTACATATATTTTTTATTGTTGTTTATGAAGCATTTTTGCCTTTATAGTAATGAAAATAATCATCAAGGGTTTAAAATACACCTTATAATCTTCCATTTTAGTAGGGATGAAAAACTGACATGAATTAAATAATTTTAAACTTCCTTTCTCAAGATAAAGTTTGAAATGTATTCTTATAGGAAATGTAAGCATATCTTGTATACCAATAAATTTGATATGTTCTAATGTATGAACAACTAAAAATGAGTATGAATTTTTTGAATAGCAACAGTCGGTTTCATGCTTGAAATCAGTAACTGCCTACCCAATAACCATTAGGATAATACACCTTCATTCCCATAGTGCATGACTGATGAACATAGGAAGTCATTATGCAAATTACATTATTAGCCTCAATAACTTAAATTAACTTCAAACAATTTTTGCTTACTTTTAAATGACTAATTTAGATGTTAAAACAAATCTTGAGTTTCATTTTTGAGTCATTCCAACATGTTTTACTAGAGTTATTGAACTGAAATAAATTCTGAAGACTATTCTATTCAATAGATAAGACTATCTGAATAGATAGTCTTGTCTATTGAATCAATAAAATGTGTGTATAAAAGCAAAGAATATTGCTATCATTTTTATAATTCATTTAATTTTTCTTATCCACATTGCTCTTGATCAATAACTTTTTTATTATTTGATGATTTAATTAAATTTTATTCTCGTCTTTTGAATCCCTTAATTGTTTTGTCTTTAAATCATTTTCATTATCTTCCCATTGTGGTTATTGTTTCTCATTATCATGTGACCATTGTGAGTAGAACTCTTCCAGCAATCATTCTTATAAAGTCTTAATAATGATCATAATACTTATGATCATCAAAGTGATAAGAATGCACATTATAATGATGATGATTATCAAGCTGGCTGGGATCATAATATAGAATAATTATGCTAAATTGTAATCACAACAAACTTTATCACATCACAGTATCATTTTGTTATTATAAGTTATACCATTATTTGCTAGCATTATTACAATATACTATTAACATTTCATGGCATCCATGTTTATTGACATTAGAATTAACTACATAACATTAAAGCTAAACAGATTAACTTTTTCTTGCTTTTAAGACAGTGAATAGTGGACATTAATGGGTGAATAAAAATAAAATATTTTCTTTCGAGAAATTTATTACAGCAATTTAAAAAAATAATTCTGTGCTTCTTAGTATTTTAATAGTTTTGTTTTCTCATCATCTCACTTTATATTTTCTTAATCAATGAAAGCTAGATCTCTTTGACTGATTATGAGGGGCAATAATGGGTTCTTTTGCAATAATAAAATATCCATCAGCCATATAACAAATGGTGACAACTTATGAAAATGGCTGCAGATATTGAATGAAACAACTCTGTGTATTTATTAATAAGCAATTTATACAGATAAACAAATCCACATTCATGTATAATCCAAAGCAAATGTCTGAGACTAAATTTGAGCTTTTAAAGCTGATGAAAAATATTCTACAGATTGATAAGAACTGCAAAGAAGAGAAAGTTGTGGAGAGCTATGGTTGAAGAGAAATGGAACAGAAAAAAACTTTTTGTTTGGGTTAATTTTTCCTTAAAAATCATCTCAAATATGGCATATATTATCCATTAATTATTTTCAGTGCCTTGTAAGACTAAACAAATTGGTATTATTCTGTTTGGACAAAATTTTTTCTCCTTTATGTCCAGTGTCCCTTCAGGATGTAGACAATCACAGACTTCCACTCTACCCCTATCCCTTGTTTATCTTAACATTTTTTCCTCTTGGTATCTCTCCCAAACCCCACACTGCCATCCACTTATTCAAGACCATCAAGTATATCTCATAACGCTTTTCCCTGTCTCTCTTGCATTCTATCTGACCTGTGAGTATTAGATTCTCCAAGCCCTCCTTCCTCATTATGCATCCCAGAAACCTTAGTTGTCTCTTCTTGATGCTAAGCATAAGTTTCCTTTTTGTTTGCATCCTCTTCAAAACCTTGTTGTTGCTCACATGTTTGGTTCATGGTATCCTCAGCATTCTTCTGTAAAGCCACATTTCTGTTTCTTCATGTCTCACATTTATCTTTGAGGAGATTGTTCAGCATTCACTGCCATATAAGAGGACAGATATCACATAACAATCCAGTACGTTTTTATTTCCAGTGAAATCGTCCTATCTCTCAACACTGCTTAACTTTTGAAATGCATCTCTGGCCATGCCAAGGTGTCTCTTGATCTCAGTATTGCACATTCTATCCTTTGTTAGTACACTTCCCAGGTATTTAAATTTGTGAATCTGTTTGATTTTAGTATCTCTGACCTGTAATTGGCATTTTGGTGTCCTCTTTTGACTAATGACCATGCATTTGGGTTTCTTGATGCTTATATTTGGCCCTTTCTTCTCACTTTCCCTTGCTACCTTCTGTAGAAGTTCCTATTTTTTCTTTTCCATGTCTGCTATCAGCACTGTATCATTTACATATATTGTTTAGGCTGTGATCACCAATGACATATCCTGGCAAGACTTCTAGCTCTCTCAGAATTGCTTCACTGCACATGTTGAATAGACCCGGTGAAAAGACATATCCTTGTCTTATGCTCCTTTCTATTTTTATATATCTGCTGAATTCATTTCCTATCCACATGCATGCAATTTGCTGCCAGTATAGGTTCTTGATGTCTTTCCTGAATATGTTGAGGTTGCCAAGCATCTCCAAAAAGTCTTTATGGCATACTTTGTGAAATGTTGTTCATGATGATAAGCTTCAGAAAATCCAGCTGGAGCATGGTCAATATTTTATATTTTATTGTGAGGCTGTTTGGGGAGTCACTTAGATCTGTATAATTACAACATTATCCTTGGATAAAAAAGACATATGTCATCGTTTTTAGAAAGCAGGTGTTACAATACTGAAAAACTGTTACCTTTTGTATTATTTAATTTCTTTAAATATCATTTTTTTATTTCTATGATTTGTTTTTTCTCTCCTACTATAAATTGATGATCTCAATGACTAAACGAAATAAAAAAAATGAAAAAAACCTAAGCATAGCTTTTGCCCATCTAATCTGTATAAATCTTCTTATGCTTTTGTTAAAACCAACTGTCACTGAAAGAGAAGTTTGATGCTCCAATAGCCCAGGAAAGAAATTCAATAAGTTATTTTACAAATACACTTCATACATAACATACATAGCTGTGTGTTTTTCTTGGGGCAGGGCTGGGATTAATCTCATACAAAGCAAAGTGGGTTCTGCTTGACAAAGAATCTCTTGTCATAATGATTCCAGACAAGGCTTTACAATGCCAGATGCTCTTGCCTAACTCAGACACTCATGGTAGTCCAAGTACATTAAGTGTTTTTATTTAGACACCATATTTAGAAAGGTTGTTATTCAAGTATTCTGACCCTATATATATATATATATATATATATATATATATATAATTTAATTAAAAAATCCAACTTTAGATAAAAACAATATTCATCCAAAAACAGTTAAATTGATAAAAAAGTGCACAACACAATTTTCAAAAGATGAAAATGTAGAACAATTTAAAAATATTTAGAAAATCAACCTCCTGTTACCGTGGTTTCTATCAATTAGGTATCACAGTCTGACAATAATTAATAAGTAGAAAACACAGTAGCAGGAAGACTGCTTTTCTTAATGTCATATATATATATATATATATATATATTTAGAGAGAGAGAGAGAGAGAGAGAGAGAGAGAGAGAGTGTGTGTTCAGTTGTAATGATGTGCTAAGATTGTTGTTTTCTCAGTAGTTTATTGATAAAAAGAGATTTTAGCAAGTAGGTTGTATGTCGTAAGTGCCTGATATCAAGATATATATAAAGTGTTAATAGGATTAATGTGGAGAAGTTTGTCCCTTAACTGAACAGAGTCATGCTGATTGAAAACTTCAAGAAGCCACCATTATGATTTCCTCACTCCTCAAGACATTTTTCAACTGCTCTTGTGTCCCAGTTTTATACTTATATATATAGATCTTGGTGTAATTAAATATTTTTCTATGTGAGTAGTTCTACAAATGTTTGAGCAGGTAAATAAACCTATGAGTTCCACAACTTTGTTACACTATATATATATATATATATATATATTCAAAATAATATACACAAAGAATCTCAAGCTAGCCAAAACCTACCGCGGTTTCACACTACGGCCCTGATGAGCCGTAGTGTGAAACCGCGGTAGGTTTTGGCTAGCTTGAGATTCTTTGTGTATATATATATATATATATATATATTTGTGTGTGTGTGTGTTAATTTGAAGAGGCACAAAAGCATTATTTTTCTTTTTTCTTTAGGGGTCCTTTAAGCCAACACATTGTCAGAAGGGAAACATTGGCAATAATTATGATGACAAAAATGAGACAATTTTTGCAGAAAAGTAATGAATGGAGAGGGAAAATTTTAGAACATGATTAAAAAAATTTACTAGTAAAACAATTCATAAACAAAAAAATAATAGATGTTCTAAAAAAGTATAAAAAGGAAAAAATATTACTCACAACCCTCCAAATAAACAAAGGGAGTGAATAAAGTGCTCTTTCTGTTTAGACATACCTAGTTTATATAACTTTATATGAACCACTTTAAGCCAAAAGCAAACATTAGTGAACCAGGCCCTGTGTAAAACTGTGAAAAAAATTATCCTAGCATAGTCCAGATTGTTTTACAGGTTTTGGCTTTTGCCTGAGTCAAAGTTTTTCCTCCTCATTCATTACTTTTCTGTGAAAATTATCTCTTTTTGTCATAAAAATTATTGCCAATGTTATCCTTCTGATGAAGTGTTGGCTGAAAGGATTCTTAAAGAAAAAATTTCAAAGAAAAACGTTTTCATACTTTTTTAAATCAGTATTTATGTTCTGTCATATCAAATCTTTGTTCAAATATAAATATGTATATATACACATGCATGCATGCTGGCCTTTGGTTCTATATGAAATTCTTCTACCCTTAGACAGGTCTTGTTTTTCTTTCTGTGGGTTGATATGCCACTCTCCTTATCAGTGGTAATGCTAATGGGATTACTGTTTTAGATACTAACCGCCCATTTATGTGACAGGTTATACTAAGTTATCTGTTACCAGTAGCAAGTCTAAGGCTGACCTGAGGCTACTTCAGTGGTACAAAAGGAGTCAAAAGATTAAGTGCCTTTCATTTTAATCTAGAGGTTCACACAGTACAGTTTAATATAAAAAAATAGGCATCTCTCAGAAGAATCATATTCTGAGATCAAACTGCAGAATTATTCTTACTCTTATTGGTCAGTTGCTTTTAAATCTTAAATCTGCTTTACGGAAGAAGGAGATTTACAGTTAAGTGCTATACATGATACACACTTGGGTGATCATGTCTCAAAAGAGACATGACTGACTGGGCAGTAGATTATCCCGCAGTAGGTTGCCATTACTTTCTGTGGTAGACTTTCTGTGGTAGGCTATAGAACCCAATCTGTCCTGTTAATTAACCCATAACTGGAAGGGTATTTGCGTGTAAGTGAATGCAAGGAATTCAACTGGAATTTGAACTTGACTCCCCGTATTCTTGTTCTGAGCTGATATCCAATGCACCACAATGCACATCCTTTTTCATTTCATCTCAGCTAAATAGAAACCTAGGAAGAACTGACGATATAAGACAAGACAAATATAGCAGCAATATTAAAGTATGATACATCTTTTATATGCTTTACCTCTATCTTTTATCACTCTAAGCAATGTTTGCCCCCTTACTATCCCACCTAGTCCTTCTCCTGCCATCCATTTACACAAGTGTGTTAGGTAGGTTACTTATAGCCCCACCTCTATCTATCTTGCTTTCAATATGTCTTATAAGTTTAAAATTATCCAAGCCCTCATTCCTTACTAAATGTTCTAAAAATTTCAACTTTCTATTTTTAATTCTAATAATAAATATCATTTTTGTTTCCATTTTCCTAAAATCTTCTTCATTGCTTGCATGACTGGTTCATGATATTCTCAGCATTCTTTTGTAAAATGACATCTCTGTTTCCTCAAGTTTGCTTTTCATTTGTAAGAAATTTATCTAGCAATTTGCCATATAGAATAATGAATATTTCATAGCAATCTTTTTTTTCTTGGATTCTAATGAAAATTTCCTGTTTTTAATATTTAGCTTAGTTTTTGGAAGCCATCTTTCATTATTCAAATGCCCCTTTAGATTTCAGTGTCACATTTTCTGTTGTATACCATGCAGATGAATTTCTGTCCCTATTTTGTGTTGATATTTCAGATTTGTAGCTTTCATTTTGGGGATGTTTCAAATTCAAATGCATTTTATGACACAATAATGGTAAGAGACAATAATATATGATGGGATATACAGGGAGTGAACAAAATAATGGAAACACCTAGTACCATAATTTCATAATTTGGAAAATTTGATTAAACTGTCACAAGTTTGTCTATTTTTATGTTTGGTGATTTAATATTAGTAGTACTTCATTTTTTTTATAAAATTGTTGTTTATTTTTTTACAGATATTATTTAAATAAATTTATTAAAATCAACGGTCAAGACTATTTAAGAATTTTAATTAATCAACTTCATCCTATGTTTCAGGAACTGTTTCCAGAGGAAAATGCCATCTTTCAGGATAATAATGCACTCATTCATACTGCTAAAGTTGTAGCTGAATGGCATAAGGAACATTCGAGTGAAGTAGAACACCTTATCTGGCCACCACAGTCCCCAGATCTTAAGCATCATTGAACATTTATGGTTCATTTTAGAAAAACAAGTGAGGACCCAATACCCTCCACCATCATCACGGAAAGAATTGGAAGCTGTTTTAGCTGAAGAAGATAAAAATTCCTCTGGAAACTATTCAAACTTTGTATAAGTCAATCCCACACAAGACTCAAGCTGTAATTACTGCCAAAGGTAGTCTTACCCCATACTGAAATAAATTAGCTTGAAATTTCAAGGTGTTTCCATTATTTTGTCCACCCTCTGTATTTTGATGAATAAAGCTTTCTGTATCTAACTGGGTTGAATTATTTATTACAGCTTAAAAGACTCAAACTTTTTATACAATCTGGCATGTTACAAAAGATTTATATCAATAGGGTGCTCCACAAAAAACAAAACCAACAAAAAAAACAAGAAATTTGGTAGTTTATTTAATTGTTGGAATTTTTTATACATTTATTTAAAACAAAAGCAAAGGATAGAAATTTAGTAGTTTAAAACATAACAAAAACGCAAATGTTAGATGTTGTGTTTTAAACTAAAGAACTCAGGTAAAATTTCTCAGTATTTTTTCAGTCCCCAAGTAAGATGTTCTTTTTTAAAGCAAACAATCACCGCATGTTAAAAATTTGGTAAATGTGGCATCCTGGAACAATAAATGGTTTAAAAAATTTATATGTTAGTTAATTTTTTAAGTTCATTCATATAGGAAAACATATAGTTAATTTTTTTGTTGTGAGGAGCATGGAACTACCTCTTAATTGCTGTTGTTCACAGGTCCACCCTGACCCAGAGTGGTAGCACCTTTTAGGATCCCAGCTATGGGCAAATAGTTAACCCTAAAACTTGGGTCAAAACATAATGAAAGTATAGAAATACACTTTTATAAAACTATATACATAAAAATAGACTTTTATAGAAAATTATACATTTTTGAAGGAAAAATGTTGCCAACAATAAATTTTTGAAGAAAAATTTTTACCATAGCACATTTTTGAAGGAAAACAAAATTATTCTCAGCAAAACATTTTTGAATACAAAACTAGAAGAATTTTTCAGTTTTCTAAAATAAAAAAGAATAAAAATAAGAAAATTTTATTAAAACCTGACTAAATCAACCTTCTCACTATAACTGAACTTTAAAAAATACCTTAAAACTCCACTTTTTCGGCATTAAATAACCCACACAGGTTGATATACCATTAAACAAAACTAACAAATCAAATCATTTTTTTTCATCATGTAGTAAATCTAAAATTTCCTGTTTTTTTATGGGGCACCCTGTATGATTAAAAACTTCTTTAGGGGTTTACATCATTATTCGATTTAAGAAATTTTTATTTCATCTCAACTAAATAAAAACCCATGAAGAACTGATTAAAAATAAAGGCAAATATAATAGCAATATTAAAATATAATACATTTTTCTTATGTGCTGTGCACCTTCAGGATGTGGGCAATCATGGCTCTCCACAATTTCTTGTCCTTTGTTCATCTTAGTAATTATTCACTGTCTTCCTCTGTCCCTCATGCCTTTTCATTTTCATGTGTAAGTTTACCTCTACATTTCTTACTTTCAGTATATCCTGTGATTGTTAAATTTTTCAAACCTTCCTTACTCAATATATGTCTAGAAATCTAAACTCTTTCTGTTTCCATGTATAATTTCCTTTTTGATTCCATTTTCTTTTAAATATGCTTTCTCAAATTCTCTGTTTGTGACATTCTTTCCATTTTTCTGTAGAACCAAATCACTTACTTTTATTTGTGAGTAAATTCCCTAGCATTCGTTGTCATATAGGAGAACTGATGAGCCAGATCAGCAACTGCTTTACTGTTTATGTTATTATTTGTTTTATAATGTTAGTTTTTGGTAACATTATTCTGAAGGGAACTTTTGGTAAGTTGCTATTAATGAGTTATAATATTTTGGTATCTTCATGTGAAGTTAACATACAAAATTAATCCTTCAAATAATACACAATAATGCTCCTGGAATAACTCTCTTGAGTAATTCACATAGAAACAATCTCTTCAATGATGCACAATACCAGAATGATGCACATCATAAAACACACTCAAACTTCTGTACTAAATATCTATGGTCACGTGGTTCCAGTAGCAGAATTCATTCAACGGTTATGTTTGTTGCCTTGAGATCCGTGTTTGGCCACATGTGTTGGTAACAACACTTTTTTTCTACATAACAATTCCCTTCTCCATTAATTTGCAAATCTGTTTTGTTTAACAAAAAATAATTGAAAACAAGGAGAATTATTAAATGAACATGAATATCTTCTTTTAATAACTACAAGGTTTTTACATTTGCTAAGTGTACTACTATAGCACCTATAAAAATTGACACACACACACACATTATATATATATATATATATATATATATATATATAAGTGGACATTGAGATGAACAACCAGAAATGACAGTCTTAAATACAATCGTCAGACAATTGGCCTGACAATGCCACTAGGTGTTGACATCAATGTCCACTTTTATATTTACATATGCTCTATCCCTGATATTAATCATTTAAGCTCATAAATATATGATACCTTAAAACTATATATATGGGAGAGTATATTATATATCAAAATAATTCAGGTAAAATAATGACAAAGTGATGAAAAAGTTTTTTGTGCATAACACGTTTTGTTCAGTAAGCACTGTTAGACTAAAGCAATGTTTTTTTCAATGGAATTATATATATTTACAAAGGAGAGGAGTAATATAAAAATACAGACATCTGTTATAATTATACACAGACAGGAATTGCTGAAAATGTTGTAAAGTTGAAATTTGAAACTTTAAATTATGTTTGCTATTTTTTAAAATATGTCTGTGTATATAGTCTAGTCACTTTCATTCAGTTTCTTTATGCTTTTGTTTTGTCACTTTTATTATTACATTTTTCACATGAGAATAGTAGAAGATCTGTCAAGAAAGGTGAAAATTTTTAAGAACCTGGTCTCAAATTTACTGCAGATGATCAAGTAATTAAATCACTGTTTATAAACTTTTGTTTTAGTAAATTGATTTCTCTTTTAATTATAGTAGGATTTTTTAAATTGAAATTATAGTCAGACTGATTTAATGAGCAACTAATGCACTGAGTGTGTTGTTTTGTAAAATATTTGTTTTGCATCCATAGAATTAGCAGGTAGTGTTAATTTCTATGTCCACTTTTACTATTTTTTGCTCTTTATATATATATATATATATATATATATATATATATATAAATTTTAAGCTTTTCATGTTTAATTGGTTTTCTTTAATTTAATTTTTGATTTTAGCAGATATCTCTTGACTGTTCCTTTCTTTCTTTCTTTCTTTCTTTCTTTCTTTCTTTCTTTCCTTCTCTTTTGTCAGTGATATATTGTCTGTCTACTTTCCTCCCCTCTGCCATCTGTAATTTGACTCTCATTGGCCATCTTGGTGTGACCAAAATTCAAAGACCCCTCATGTCCTGTTGGAATTCTGTTCTGTTTGAAATATTCTTAAAGTAAGCCTTTTTTTTTTTCTGCCTAATTTTAAATTTTAAGCTTTTCATGTTTAATTGGTTTTCTTTAATTTAATTTTTGATTTTAGCAGATATCTCTTGACTGGACTTTTACTAAGTTAAAACTTAGTAATCCGCCACCATGTTTTTTTTTGTTTTTTTTTTCAATTGGAGTAGATAGATCTATCTATCGCCCGGTTCACATTCCAACCATGTCTATTGAACAGGTTAAGAGACTCATCCCTTGTTCCCTGTTTAGGATGTGGTTTCCGGCTTTCTCTTTTCCAATCTTCTCACTTTGTGTTTTTTTTTTTTTCAATTGGAGTAGATAGATCTATCTATCGCCAGGTTCACATTCCACCCATGTCTATTGAACAGGTTAAGAATGGGAATGGTAGTTATCATTTATTGGACCTATCTTTCTTATTTAATTGTATAACTATACAATATTTTTTTTATATAAACTACCATTCCCATTTTATCACATCTAATCCTATTCTTCTCAACCCTTACACTTCCTTACTCTCCTCTTTTACTTAACCCAAAGAAAAAAATCTAGCCATTAGGCCATAAAAAGTTATGCCATATCTTTTAATGCTAAATTTGTCTACAAAATTCCTGACAAGTTCATTAATCAACTCTATCTCCCACCAATTCCCTCTTTTCAAAATTCTAATGGACAATTTACAAGACTTATTCTCTTATCAGTAGCCCCACCTACATCCCACACACAACTCACCAAATATAAGAAAAGAGACTTTCCATTCTTTTCCACACCACCTGAGAAGATATTGTCATGGAGAAAAATTTGTACATGTTCTAAACTATAATTTATAATAAATAAATATATAGATATATATATATATATATACTAGATACTTCAGACCAAAAGATTGCATATAGGTGCTGACTTGGTGGCTTGACTACAGCCACTTCCCCACTGACGAAATGTGGCCTCCCTTTGTCTGTTCTATAAGTACTTTCATGGTTTCTGCTCAGACAAACGCAAGTCACTGGTGCCTCCTCAACAGGTGTTTACTTGTGCAACCAGATTGGCAACTGGGTCCCACCCATTCACAGTTAGGTTAGCCAAATGCAGATGACAATTCTACTCCTGCAGCTTCTTCTCTCGCACTTCCCACATGTGGAACTCGCTCCCATGTTCTTGCTTTCCTGATGGCTACAACCGCCAGAAATTTAAATGCAATGTCAATACTCACCTACTAACAACTTGACTCTAGCCCTTCCCCCACCCCATATATCCTTCCCTTTCTCTCCTCCCTTGAAACTGTCATCACACCCGCATTCTCATTTTTCTACTGCTCCTTTCTAATTGGTTTGTACTCTTCTTCTCTCTCTTCTAATTAATTTTCTTTCAGTTATGTAGCCCCCTGCACATCAGTGGCATTTCCGCCTTGCTCAGGGTGAAATGATTAAAATAAAATAACACTATCACCATTTTGTATTGAACTCAATGTCTACTTCTATATTTACATATGTGCTATCCCGTTTCCTCATCAATATGTATGTTTTTGTATATATATATATATATATATATATATATATGTCTTTGTGTGTATATACAAATGTATACATAAGTATGTGTTTGTGTCTGTGTATATATGTGTGTGTGTTTGTGTATAGATGTGTGTTTGCGTGAATATTTGTGTACATGCATATGCATGTACACATATGTCTACGTGTGTGTGTGTGTGTGTGTGTGTGTGTGATAAGATAAGGTACAAATATGAAATGTTTATAAATCTAACATTATTCTTTTTTGATAAAATTTTATTTTTCTTCTTCATATTTTATTCTCTGATAAAGCTTGAGATATACTCTATCCCTGATATTGATCAGTTTAATTCATAAAAATATAGCATACCATAACACTGTATATATATATATATATATATATATGGGTAAGTATGATATATATTAGAACAATATTTCATTTTTTGATATACGTGTATCTGTCATGTGAAGCAGTGTTCATGTGTATAATTTGTGTATCATGATTCTATTATATTTATATGGAGCTAGAAGAGAGTTACACAATTAAAAAGTGCAAAAAAAATGTTAGCATAGTCAACTCAACTGTATATTGGTGAGACCTCATCACCAGTCTAGTACTTTTAAATTCATAAAGTCTAGATATTCTAGCAAAGAGCTCATCTGAACAATTACAATGGAGGTGTTTATAGAAAACTTCTTTTTAACTTGTTAGTAATATTGGATAATTTTTAAATATCATCATCATCAATAAAGGCATGCTCCATAGTGAAACTATGGTTTGTCATTTATGTTTCAGTCTTTTTGGGGTTTTTGTTAGGTATTCAATATTCATCAATATAGATTTTATATGCTACCTTATTTATATAGATGATCGTTAGCTATCAATAAAGAATAAAATAACTTCTTTTATCAATTTATGATTAAGGCGATTATCTCCCTTTAGGGAAAAATCACATGACTTGTGCATAGTAATGTCACTTCATACAGTGAAAAAGTGGCAAGTGATCCAGTTTGCTTACAGAAGTGAGCAGTTGTTTTCTTTACCCTGAGCCCCTTGGCCCATGCTGATGAATTCACATGGTTCAGTAGTGTCTAGACCTTTTCCTGGCGTGGCTGGGTACCATAACTTACAGTCAATTCAAGGAGAAGCCATCTAGTCACAGAAAAACAGGATATGCCCTGGTCCAAGAACAAATCTAGTACAACCAATGAATGAAACAAAAATTACAGTCTGATATCTCCCAGAGGCTCGAAGCCTTCCCCCAACAGAATCTCTGATGGAAAAGATCAGAAAAGGATCCAGCACAAACTGGAAGAATTTGATGCTGTCAAGGTCTGACAATTACAGAAATTAAGTAGATTAAAAGAACTGAAGATGACATATGAGGTTTATCACCCTTTTAGACAGTCTTGTCTGCCTACCCTATGTGAAAGTGTTATCAGAGAAAATACAAAGGATCTGTGGCCCATATAACATCAGGACGACCTTCAAAAGTGGTGCTAATTATATTTGTTCTTTCTCCTTGCTCTTAGTTTCCTACTGATTTATTTAAATATTTCCATTTCTATACCAATAATTAAACTTCAAACCCCTAAGAAAATTTAGTATCATGAGTAAGAAGTGTTTATTTCATTAAAGTTAATAAACATTCTACAAATATGTAAGAAAATCTAAAAGTGACAAAAATTAACATGGAAAACTTGTTAGAAGAATATTCATTCTTAGAATTAGATTTTATTTTTTTTAAAAGTTTTTCTTATTGCCTATATTTACCAGAGAAATATCACATTTTTAACTAAAGGAAAATACAAGTAAGCAAATAAATGAAGTTATTCACCCTTCACATTTCATTCCCTCCTCTAGTTTCATCCAACTCAAAGTAATTTCATTCACCCTTGCATGAATCATTCACCAGTTTATGAAGCACTAGTTGTTTTCATAAATGAGAAAGAAAAACTTTCAATTTTACTTTATATAAAATATGGCTGATAATAAAATGTTCATAAAGAAAGAAAATTTTCTTTCACAATTATTTCCCTTTGTTCTATGAACCCCTGCAGTTAGTTTTCTGTAAAAATGTCCTTGATCAAAATAAGACTTTATGATAGTTGTCTGTTATTGTTTGACATTCACTAAGAATAGAAAAAAAATGCCTGAACTATTTTTAAGCATGATCCTGGTTGACACCCTGAATAAAAACTGGAAAAACTGCCTTGTAATTATTTCTTTTTTACCCAGAGTTCAAACTTAAAGGAGATGATTTTGTTAGGCATCTTCAGAATTTTAAAACATTTACACCTAAGTATAGTTCATGATTTTAGATTCTGCAGATTCTCAGAAAGAAGAAAATCTATGCAAAAACAACGAAAGCAATTATATCATTTCAATAAACATAAGAATGAATTGGATCTAATTGATAAAAGGAAAATGTTGGTGTCATCTAATATGTATAGGGCTGTTTTAGTGTATGGCTATTCTCTCTTTGTGTACAGGGAACAAAAGATGAGTAAATTTAGATTTCTGTTTAATTCAATAATCTGAACCAAGATCAAATGAAATAAAGGAAATAATTGAACATATTCCAGCAACATTTTGTATCTTCTGTTTCAAATTACATTAAAAGGTGCAGAAATTTTATTAGCTTTTGATATTTTGTAAAATTATCAAAAGCTTTCTCAACTTCGTCAGAGGAATGGTATCAGTATGTTCTCTAATATTTTGAAGCCTTAACAATTTTGATAAAAATATTAATAAACACAATATCAATGGCATATGCACACAAACTCTGAAAGTAACGTGTCCTATTAATTTACACAGATATGGAGAACCCAATAACACTGCTGGATAGAGCAATTTGTCAGCTACAGAATAATAATTTTCCACATAGTTACTACAATTAAGGCACAACTTAAAATGACTGATCTGCTTGGAAAAATTGTGAAAAATTTTGGTGGCAATCATTTTGAAGAATAGCATTCATTAGACATTCCTCAAACTGTCATAATTGAAAAACTTTAATTTTTTTAGCATTTTAGAAGTGGAATCCTGTTCATAATGAAAACTACAATCTCCAAGAATTTAAATAATAAGTCAATTGTCATCTCTCATCTTCTTTATTCACATCCTTTCCATGACTACCCTTGTATCATGTTCTTCTTCCTTTACACTCCACTCTCATGCAGCCCTCTTCACACCTGTATTCTCATCCTGTTCTCACTCATTCTCTGACTCCTCTGTAACTTGTTCCTCTTTCTTATCTCACCTCTTCTGTAACCCCCTGCACATCAGTGGCAGTTCTGCCTTGCTTGGGGTGAAATGATTAAAAAAACAAAATTATCATCAAACAAATCTCTCATTTCTGAAAGAGTTATCTGTACTTTATTTTTATTTACAAATATCAAATTTGAAACCCTGCTAATGTCATTGATAAGTGTGTATGACGGATGTTGTCATTTTTCTCAATTTGTAAAGTATACATCTGTCAGTGAAGTAAGCAGAGTTTCAAATATGATATCAGCAAATAAAAATAAAGTACAGGTATCTCTTAAAATTATTGGACCAATTTGATACTACTTTTATATTATAAACAGGATTCCCTTTTCAAATAATAAAAAAATCAATATTTTTTATTCTGAAAAATACTATGGTTTAAAGAGGGCCTAATGAATGCTAATCTGCAAAAATATCTTACTTTTTACAATGTCATCAGTCAATTTAAGAAGTGCTACAACCATATATAAATATTAATCACTGATAAAAATACATATCTTGTCAGTCACATTATTGTCACCACAGCTGAAATACATTATCTGCTGCCTAACTCGGCTTGCATCTGTTGGGTTCAATGAAGAATTGTTCTAAAAGGATTTCAGTAACTCACCTTTGCATTATATACACTTTCATATCTTAAAATATTTTGCCCAACTGTAATTCAGTTCTTATAAAGGTAAAAAAAAAGGGTAAAATAAGTCTTTTTTTATTGATAGGTAAGAGCATGAAAAATACATTTATTCTTAAGACAGTTCAACTTTTACTGCTATAATAGCAATGAAACTGTGGACCAAAATAATAAAACAGAAAATTATTACTTTCAGATTAATCTTCATATATTTGTGTGTGTGTGTGTGTGTGTGTGTGTGTGTGTGTGTGTGTGTGTGTTTTTGCGAGGTGGGTATCATTTCACCCTAAGCAAGGCAATAATGCCACTAAGACACAAGGGGTTCCTCAGTGTAAGAGAATATGTGAAAAACACTATTAAGGAAAGAAGAGACTAAAAGAATAAGAATTAAGAAGACAGGAGATAATGATTGACATTGCATTTAAATTCTTGAAGATCAAAGTTCACTGAGAACTCATTAGAAAGTTCCAAAAGTGAGAAGTGCAATAGAAGAAACTGCATAGAAATTATGGTTACATCTAGCCATTTCAACTGTAAATTGATGAAACCTGCTGCCAATCTAGTCAGTCAGTCAGTTAAGTTCCATGTGTGATACACGCTTGGGCGATCATGTCTCGAAAGAGACATGACTGACTGGACAGAAGATTATCCCACAATAGGTTGCCGTTGCTTTCTGTGGTAGATTGGTTGCCGACCAAAGCTATAAAACCCAATCTGTCCTGTTATTTAACCCATAACTGGAAGGAATAGATGGATTAATACCTTTCTCAAGGGTATTTGCGCGTAAGTGAATGCAATGAATTCAGCTGGAATTCAAACTCGGCTCCCCGATTTCTCGTTCCGAGCCAATATCCAATGCACCACACATTCATGCCAATCTAGTACTGTGCTTAAATTCATAAAGTCTAAGCTGCTATCTGTCAACCACCACAGACAATCACTCCTATCCTCCATTAGCATGGATCAGGTTAGTCTCCTTAAAAGCAAAACACTGAACCACCTCTGCCTAACTCTCTCAGCAAACCTCAAGTGGAATGACTACATTGAATCCAAATCTGCTGGTAGGAAGGTTGATTCACTGTGTAGGGCCAGGAAGTTTTTCTTGTCTGAATCCATCCTGCACATATATAAATCTACCATCTGCCTGTGTATTGAATACTGCAGCCACATCTGGTCAGGTCCCCCTGCAATTCACTTCAAGTTCTTGGCAAAATCCAACAGAGAATCTGCAATATGATTGATCCCGACTTGGTAGCTCAGCTGCAGTCACCTTCTCACTGACATAATGTGGCTTCCCTTTGTCTCTTCTACAAATACTTTCACAGCTTCTGCTCCAATGAGCTTAGTTCACTGGTGACCCCTCTGCATGAAATTACTTTCACTACTAGACAAGCAACTAGGTCCCACCCTTTTACAGTGCCTCAACTTCTACTCTCAGGTTCTTTTCTCGCACTTCCTGCTTGTGGAATTCCTATATGTATACTTGCTTCCATGACAGCTACAATCTCCCAGAATTTAAATGTAAGGTCAATTGTCATCTCCTATCTCTGACTTGCATCCTTTCCCTCATGTTCTTTTCTCCATCCACTCTACTCTCATCCTTCTCTTACTCATTCTTTGACACTCCATATAACTTGTTCCTCCTTCTCATCACTTTCCTCTTATGTAACCCCCTGCACACTAGTAGCAGTAAAGCTGTCTTGCTTAGGGTGAAATGATTATAAAAAAAAATGTAGCAGAAAGTTCATCAGAACAATTATCATAAAAGTATTTATAGAAAAGACACAGGGAAACTGTTACAGTAGTGGGAAAGGGACTGAAGCTGAGATGCCAGGTTAGAACCATTAACATTATTCTTTCAATTTTATCAAGACTCTCTAAATATTTTAGCTTATTCATTACTGAGAAGCATAATTGGAATAAAAACTGTGGTGGCACCAACCCTAAATCCATCATTATTTGTTACAGTTCTTTGTATGTGAAACTGTAATAATAAAATCCACTATTTTTTTGTGACATAGAAACTTTATATGGCTGCCATTTATAGTACTAAATCTGTTAAAAAATATCAAAACTCTAAACTGTATAAAACCAATTTCTAAGATCAATGGTTTAAAAAAGGCTTTCAGAAAAGACCGTTCTTCTTTTAAAATTATGGATTATCATTAGAAAAATGAAGATAGAATAGGCAGCACCAGTGGTAGTTTTGCCCAATGCCACAAATTGCTACAAAACCAAATGAGCCTATGTTCATTTTCCTTATCTCATATACTAAATTCATTATAACTGATCCATACGCTGACATCTTTGAAATGTTTATTATTTAATAATTCCATATCCTAAATTTTTATGATGGATTTAGGGTCAGTGCCATCATTGCTTTCATTCCAGTTATGCTACGCAGCAATGAATAGGCTAAAAGTCTTTGTTCTGCTGAGACTGAATACAATACTTTTGTATTAATGTAATGTCACCAGGAAAGGACTGTACCCAAGTATTCCTGAAAATTTACCTATGGTACTGTTCTTGGTAGCCTACACTGAGAAATAGTTTGCAGCCAAGCCAGAAATTTTTCACTCAATTGGTATCATATAATTCAGTTGAATCAATCAATGATGACAAAGAGACAAGCACTCAAAAATGCCATGAACTATATCTGACATCAGACCTGACAGTTCAATCTTGTATGATGTTTTGCTGACCTCCACTAGTTGTGTGTTCAACCAACTCAATGTATGTATGAATAAAAACAAACATATATGTGATTAGGTACTGATTAAGTATACTAGTTAGCAAACTATTCTCATAAAACAACTGATTATTAAACTGCTGTAGTTTTTCACTACACTCAGTTAAGCTTAAATATCTATAATGGTACCTGTTGTAGAGGAATATTTTACGAGCAAGCCTCTAAATTATTGCTTATATGGTCATCAGCAAGGAAAACAGCCTAAGAAGAAAACTACGAACAGGAGATTTAAAAAATGAAGCAAGTACAGAAATTTAACTATCAGGGAAGGGTTTTTAATCAGATGATGAAAAATGTAAGAGGGAAAGCTGAAGGCACATTGAAATTGCAAAAGATGCCTTCCAAAAGCTAAACAAAGAAAAGCAGAACCTAATTCATGAATGCCTCTCATTATAAATATATTGGTTTATAAACAAACTAGCAGTATAGCCCGGCATTGCTTGGGTGTAATGAAAGCTTTAAAACTAATTCATAGTCCTTGAGCTTTGACTCTTTGGACATTGGCATGAAAGACTAAAAAGCAATAGTTGTTTCTAGTTAAAGCGAAACCATAGACTGAAAGAAAAATGAATGGATGTAAGTCAAATTTTGATTTCCTGGTATTGATATCAAATAAGTTTTTTTTGTCGTAAACTGAATTTTGAAGGCTAAATAAGTCCTCTGAGTAAATGGTATCATGACTGAGACTAAGAACTACAATTATATCTACTTAGAGCCAAACCCAAAGCAAAAACTAAAATAAAAGGGCTGAAAAAATACAGGTAGAAAAATAGATTAAATGATATGCACAATCTGGCACAATTTGTGTGGAGCAACAAGCCTGGAGAGTAGCAGTTGCAGTGTAGATTTCACTCACTACACCTCCCTGCTCAAATTTGCCATGCTTTCTCTTGAGTTTCATGGTATTTTGTTGTTTTTATTATGAATCATTAAATAAGGCACCATGAGGCTAAAGAACTATAATAATAGCAGCAAAATGAAAATAAAAATGACCAAAATCTGAATAGAGGTGAAAAAAGAAGTCATATACAAACATAAAAATATTGTTCATGTCTCTAATCTTTCTATTCAGTTTCATATGGCTAAATTAATGATCTGGTACTATTCACAAATATAAAGAGACAATCAAGGGAGCTAATGTTACAAGAGGATTGCAATGACAGTTCTTATAAAACAAACAATTGGATAAATCCATTTTACATTGAATCTTATATGGAAAATAGTTTTGGTTTAGAAATATTTTGAGTCACAGGACAGCCTTCAGGAATTAATTAAATTTGTGAACCAAGTTTCCACTGTATTACAAAACAGGAAAACTTCATCAGAAACAAAAAATAAATGATGGTTGAACTGCTATGTAACATCAGTCTTTCTATATGACAGAATATTGGAAAATTTCTTCACAGATGAAGAGGAGATGCACTAACAGAGGTGTGGTTCTATAGAAAGAGGCTGAGGATGCCATAATTAGAGAATGTGAACAACATAAAAGCTTCTGGGAAAATGAAAATGTAACTAGTAATTAGAATCAGAAAGGTACATTTTAAATTTCTGAGACATATACTGAGGAAAGAAGGTTTGGCAAATTTGACACTCATATGATATATTGTTGGAAAGAAGGATTGTTATGTTATGTCTATTCTTCAATATGGAAGCAAATGCTGGACAATCTCATCAAAGATAAAGGAAAAACTTGAAACAACCAAAGTGTGATTCTACAGAAGAATGCTGAGAATACTATGGACTGAATATGTGAGCAATGAGGAAGTTTTGGAGAAGATGGATATATCATCAGGAAAATTCAATTAAAGTTTTCTGAACATATAATGAGGAAATGAGGCTTGGAGAACCTGATGCTCATGGGATGAATAGAGGAAAAGAGAGACAAGGGAAAGCAACACATGACATACTTGATAGACTTGAACAAATGGATGGTGGAGCAGAGATTGAGTGGTTAACAGGAGAAGGGGTATTAAGAGCCACAAGAGATAGGGAAATGTGGAAGGGACATGGTATATGTAAGAATAAAAAGATATTACCCAAGATGTAATTGAAATTCACAGTTACTGAAAAAAAAAGGAAACAGTGGAGAGCCATGATCACCTGTATCATGAAGAGATATAGCATTTAAAAAAGAGTATGTAAAGCAAGTCTTTGAAACATGGATAGGTCAAAATCAAATCACAGCATTTTATATACATGTTTGTTTATCTTTTTGCTTATATATTTGTGTTTTAGATATATTTTAATTATTAAGAACTTGGAAATCACAGGCTTTATTGAAGGTGAGAGAGCTAAAAAAGCTGAAAAAAACATCATGTAACCTACCTAATGATGTTGCATAAATGGATGGTTAAAAGATATAGTAAGAAAATAAACATTGCTTAAAGATAGGATAGGAAGTTGTAGAGAATCATAATCACCCATATCTTGAAGTGACACTGCATATAAATGAAGAAATATTATCCCTTTCTTTGTTGGTATTATCACAATGTTTCAATCATTTTGTTTTCTGACATTCTTTGAGCACAACAGTAGAAACATTATAAATAATGTAAATAATAATAACTACTCATCCCAGAAATTTGAACAGAAAATATACTTTCTCATAACCCAATTCACAATCATTAGGCACCATTAATGACATATGATGAACACCTCTTTATCGTCTGTTCATAGAATAACCATGATAAGTAATGGCTGTATGGTTAGAATTACTACAAATGGAAGGCTCCAGGGCTTAATCAGTTGGACAACTATCATGTCAAGTCACCCTAACACAAAAGTTATGTAATTTAAAGATTCTTCATAAAATTTAAAAAGAATCTGCAATGTTACTGGTCCTGACCTGGTACCTTGGCTTCAGTTACTTTCTCACTAATGTAACATAAGTTCCTATACTTTTTCTATAAAGACCTTCATGCTAATTGTTCTGATTAGCTTTTCTCTTATGAATTTAAACATAATACTAGATTAGAGAAAGATATTAATCCATCTCCTCCCTCCAGTTATTGATTAAATAATAGAACAGATTAGGTTAATAGCCTTGGTTGGCAACCAGTCTACCACAGAAAGTAATGGCAACCTACTGCGAGATAATTTTCTGCTAAGCATGTATCACATATGGCACTTAACTGACTGACTAGACTGACAGCTTGATTTCATTATTTTACAGATGAAATTGCTAGATTTAACCACATATTCTTTGCTAATCAGCGGAACCTGTCAGATGTGACCACCTCTACTGCCATCAGAAACTGGTCGCATACAACAGGTGTTTACTCACTAAAGGCTCATGGTCATGACCTAATTACACCAGGAACATATATTCCACTCACCAGAATATACATATTAGAATTTTACCATGTAATTTGGCAATAAATAAATGACAGTATAAGAAGATGACCTAACTTTAAAGAAATTTATTCAGCATAATTAATTTTAAAAAAGTTTTTTAAATATTAAAAACATATTTACAACAGTCAACAAAAGAGACTAAAATATTTGTTCACAATGACGTGGGCTTAAAAAAGCCAGTTATTATGTTCCTTTTTGTGCTTTTAATAATATTAACCCTTTCTTATAAAATATGTATGTTGGAAAAATTTTAAACTGTTGTAGTTTTTTTTCTTGCATCTTTCCTTCTGGAACTCTCTTCCAGCTTATTACTTTCCAGTCAACATTGATCTTTATAAATTTAAAATCAATATCAATCATTATCTTTTATGTTCTTAATTCCTGTTCTTTTAATGGTTTCTCTCCTTAATGTTTTTTGTCTTCTCATATTCTTTCACATTCAGTAACCCCCTTTGTCTTAGTGGATTTATTGCCTTGCTTGGAACAAAATGATTAAAAAAATTCAACTCTCATTGATGGTTTATTTTTAATTTTTTCTTTCCACATGGTCTACTAATTACTGCTGATAGACAGTATGAGAATTACAATATTTAAGGAAAGTTTAAGAAGTATAGATACAAAATGGAAAAAAAATCACAACTGTTGATGATATTTGTCTTATACCCTTACTGAAATAACAAAACAAAATATATAGCAAAATATTACTCATTTATTCTTTGTATCAACATATGAGAGTCTTTATTTTCTAAACATGAAAGAATATTAGCTCCAGGTTGATGGAGTTATGCCTCACTCTCTTAAAAAAATACCAATTCTCATTCAATCACTGAAGTTAAGAATCTCAGGCAATATTAGATTTTATTTTTACTTAGATATTAATTTTTAATCATTTTACTTTTAATTATCACACCTTAAGCAAGACAATAATGTTACTAAGATGTAAGGGCTTATGCAGCGTGAAAGTGAATTAAAAGGCTTTGGTTAGGAGAAAATACAATAAAGGGACAGAATTCAAGAATACAGAAGATGGCAACTGAAATTGCAGTTACATTTTTGAAAATTGCAGTTATCAGGGAAGCAAATAATTGGAAAAGCTTTCCAAAGGTGAGAAGAGTCAAAAAAGAAACTATCAAAAAAGAACAGAAATTGTATCTAGCTAATTCAACAGTAAAGCAATGAGACATAGTTGTCATTCTAGTTGAACACTTAAATTCATGCTGTAGAGGCACCAAGAAAAAAAGCATATCAGAACAATTCCCATTAAGATATTTATAGAAAAAACAGAGGGAAGCTACATCATATTAGTGAGAAATTACTCCTGCGATGCCAGGTCAGGATCAGTTAAATCAATTACTGGTTAGAACACTAGGTAATGTAAGCAGCTTTCTACAATCTAAAATATGTTTGGCTTTAAATAGCCTACAAAGTGTCAATAAGCTGTAAAAAAAAACAATGTGTTGATAAGCAGTAAAAAAACAAATTACTATGAAAACTCTGCTTCTTTCAGACTTTTCTGGGACAGGCTATTCAAATAAATTTTATTGTTCTATTGTCAGTCTTAATTTATCCTAGTAAACTATGAACAAGTGAGTAAAATGTGAACTTTAAACATTTTGCTTTCAAAACAAAGTCTTGAAATTTCTTTCTTGAACAAACCCAGACATTCATATTTGAATATTAAATTGTAGAGCCTGAAACTATAAGATATCAACTAATTGCCATTTAAACAGAACTGAGTTTTAAACAAATTTAAATATTATGCCTCATGGAGAAAAAGTTCATTAAGAGACTCCTCCCATTCAGGTACCAAATAATTTATAAAGACACTTTATAAGTTGACATACAGTCTTATATAAATGATATAGCATATTTTGAATAATTTCATTTAAAACTTCATCTCTTAAATAATTGTTTTACATATTTTGTTAATTTATTGGTAACCATATATATATTTTTTTTATATATAATCATTTCACTCCAAGCAAGGTAGTACTGCCACTGGTGCACAAGGGGCTACATAAGAGGAGAGTGAAGAGAAAGAGGAACAAGTCACAGGGGATATCGTAGAATGGGTAAGAGAAGGATGGAAACACTGGTGTGATGTGAGCTATATGATAGAAGAGTGTAAAGAGAGAAGAACAGGATACATTGAGTGTCAAGAGAAAGGATGGGAGTCAAGGAGATAAAAGATGGCACTTGACATTGCATTTAAATTCTTGGAGATTATAGCTTTCGAAGAAGCAAGTATACAGAAGGGAGTTCCACAGATAGAATTAGAGTTGCATGTTTAGCTAAAATGGTAACATATTAAACAATGATGCATCAAATCAGGATCATTATTGTCATATTGAAATTACTGATAAGAATTTTTCAGAGTTATTTTCAGATCCATCATAAAGATATCTTAGTAATTTCATGAAAGACATTGATGCACCAGCTTCAGTTCTCAGTTTTTAAAATAAATTTTTCATATTATTTTCAATAAGAGCAGATAGATTTCCTTCATGGTCATTACAAACAGAAGTAGAGTCTTATCCTTTTTTTCCTGTTTAGCATTGGGTTTCTGGTTCTTTCTAGTAAAGGTTTCTTTTAATTAACTTTACCTCATGTAAAGCCACTGAGATACAAAGAGTTACTGGGTGTGGAAGAGTTAAAAAATATTGCTAAGAAGAAAGAACAAAAGAAGAGTGATCAGGAGGACAGTACATAATGATTGGCATTCCATTTAAATTTTTAATAAATTAAAGTTGGCTGGAAATCATAGAGCTGAAAGGGAATTCCACAACTGAGCAGTTTGCAAAAATAAGTTATTAGCATAGAACTTATGGTTACATCTTGCAAAATCATCTTTAAATTAGTGAGACCTCATAAATAAAAAGAAACTGATGTCCCTGCATCAATTTCAATTTTAGACATTTAGAGAAGACTTTAGAATTGATTGCCTAAAACAGTAGTGTAATGGTACAAACAACATGATATTCAATTGTCAAAACAATGCTTAGAATAAATTTAAATTTGTTTTGTAATATGAGGGTCAATCAATAAATCTGCAGACTGGTTTAGCTAATAGCTGAATTTCCATCTGAAATTTTCACTGCATAAAAATACTCAGTCTATGAGCTTGATAGAGACATGTTGCGAGGTTAACTTATTGATATTTTAATAATTTAGAATTTTTTCTACTCAAAGGTAAATTTTTCAACTGCAGATTGAATTTCAAGCAGAAAAGATTGGACTACACACCTTGTGGCTGCTAATCTAAAATTGAGCAATGTCATTGTTTCTATGTTCATTCACATCAAAGTATAAAAGTCTCAACCATGCTTAAACTCGATGAGTTTAGGCACATTATAGCAAAGAGCTCATTCAAACAATTACCGTGAAAGTATTTATAGAAAAGGCACAGGGATGTAACCTTATGGTTGTGGGCAAGTGACTGAAGCCAAACACCAAAACAGGGCCAGTACTATTACTGATTCTCCTTTGGATTTTATCAAAGAGCTCTATATAAATAGCAGGAGCACCATATGTGGCAGCAATATTCTAAACATGGACTTATAGATACGTAAGATTCTAGAGAGAAAAATTTTCTGTCACAACACTGTGAACTAACTTTCTTAGCAGCTGACCTAGCAATGAATTCAACATTGTCTTTCCACTTCATATCAGCTGAGAATGTTAGCCTGAGAAGGCACAATGAGACACTATCCTGGAGGTCAGCATCAGCTATGCTGATAGAAGGCATAGGTGGAGGGTTCCTCAGATATAGAGGGCAGTTTAGTTTTGAAGCTATTAAAGTTAACAAGCCATCCTTTGCTTCAGTTAACAACAGAATGAAGGTCACTTTAGTTATCATCTACTATTTTGGCCATATCAAACTGATCAAACTTGCTATAAAGACATGAGTAAATGGTTGTGTCATCAATGTAGATAGCAAGTTGAAAGTTAATGCCATTGAGGAAGGTCATTCATAAAAATTAAAAACAAAATAGGACTAAGGATGGAACCCTAAGAGACATGTGCATTAATACAAAAAGGACTGAAAAATTCAGGATTCATTTCATTTCACAACTTGAAAGGAAAGATTAGATCAGTTCAAGCATTTCTCCAAAGATACCTTCTCATTTTTTTTTACTCCTAGTAACCCTTTGTATCATAGTAGCATTATCACTTTTCTTGGGATGAAATGGTTTAAAAAAAAAAATACAATTGATCCAAAAGTAGATTAAATATAGATTTATTTATAAATATTCCCAGTTGAAGAAAACTGTTTCTGTTACATTACATTTTATCATTGTCCAGTCAATCCTAAACAAAGAAGTCTGATATCATTTATTTTATTGTAGATATAAAACCTTGTATCCTTAAATCCAATGATCTACAAGACCAGAGAGATAAGAATATTTATTTGTATAAAATATGCAAAATATGGCATAAGGCCAACTATGGGGATGTGGAGAGTTGATCATCACTGTCTGCTCTTTTAACCTAATCACTCAACTAATCACAAATATTTTTCCTAGCATCAAAACTTTATATTGCTATAAACATGTCTGGTTTTAAGCCTATTTGACTAATTCTATCAAACTGGACCCTACCCCTTAAGGAGGCCACTGCTATCAGCAACAGAGCCTTTTTATTTTAAGGGGAATAAGTGACTACTGAAAACATTAAATGAAGAATGAGAAATTTTTATTTCTTACATTATTAATTTATTATACGTAATATATTAACAGAAAATTGTTGTTATGTCATGTCATGTTATAGATATGTAAATTAATAATCAATACATTATGTCTTTAGACCAAAAGGGCACTAAAAGATAGAGTTTGTCTGCATGTAGATTATAAAAACATGTTTTCACTCATTTTTTCACTCATTTTCATTGATTTTTTTTATCAGTGTCATACTTTAAGTTCCTTGTATATTGTGCAAAGACTCATGATCTGTTTGAATACCTGATAGTAAACAATTGATTTACAGCATTTCCTAATGTTTTTATTGCTTTGAGGATTTACTTAACAATACCTTTAACAGTTGCATCAGGTGAAAGAAGTTTTTCAAAATTAAAACATATTTACAGTCAACAATTTTACAAGAGAGACTAAGCAATTTGGTGATGCTATTTATGGAAAATGAAATTGCTAAAATTATTGACTTGGAAAATATTCTGAGAGTCTTTGCAAATAAAAAAGCCAGAAAAGTCATTTTTTAAAAGACCTGTGTATAAGCATTATATTTATAACTGCTTTACTTTGTATTAAAAAACCTTTATATTGTCTTTCAAGATTTTAGTATATCAAAGATTTAATGTTTTTTTTAAGATGAGCATACTACATGGAATATAAACATAAATAAATTTAAACTTTTATAAAAATAGGGTCCCTGCAGGAGGACAACCATCATCAGTTTTCTAAATAGGCTCCATAATTCCTAGTACCAGCCTTGACTTTAGACATCGTAGTACTGCAGTTTATCTATAAAATCCTAACCAGTCTCATTTTCTTGGAGGAGATAATAATAATAATAAAAATATTAAAAATACCTGAGAAATAAGTATTTAAACATTAAAACTAATGAACTAAAAAAAGATGGCTATGTTTCAATACTGAACCCTGAACTTGTGCTATCTTCCCAAACTTTAACAACCAAACACCAACCCCTTATTCTTACAGGCAGCAAAGGGTAATCTACCTTGTAGAAGGTTAATATAAATTTGTAAAAGTGAATGAAGCGTATGGATATTGGTGATCCAGTGTTTAGAAATTAGGAAAATAGGAAGCAGAACATGTGACATTTCAGGCTATTCTCAAGAGTGACCATGAAATAGAGTTTCTGGTCTCTTGGCAACTCAAAAGGCAGTCAAGCAATCTAGGATGATCAGTTTGAGTACTGAAGCAGTGTGTTCCTCCTATAATGGAACACTAAGCTCATGTCTTCGAAATTTTCTTTCCACTCTGATTCTCTTCTCTCATTTCTCTTTTATTGGTTATTGTGATCACACTGGCACAAGTGGCTCAATCTGTCACATATGCATATATAACATGAAGATCCCAAGGGAATAGTCTTTAATTCTTCTAGCCCAAAAGTCCTAGAATACTGGCTGATTGTTCAGTAGATTTACACACACATACACATACACATACTCACACACAGAAAAGAAAGCAAGATCTATACACTTGCAGATTATATAACCTACAATCACATATTTCAGTTCCAACAAGTATCATATAATTTTTAATTTTTAATATACATTTAAAGTATATATCAAAAATTAAACATACACACAGACACCATGTGATATACCTATGACATTCCACAGAACCAACAGAACTAAACAAATATAGAATTTAAAAAACTGATACAAATATATCACTAGTGCAAATATACAAGTAATGTCTACATAAACAATAAAGACAAAACATAGGATCGAAAAACTGAAAAACTGAAAATGTTATAAAGATTATTTCTTCTTGTTCTTCATTCAGACAACCAACATACACATGCAGGCACACACACATGCAGGCATACACACACACGCATGGACACACACACACACACATACACAAATACATGGATGGGGATGTGATAAATAAATTGTCGTCTAAATTACACAAAAATGAAAATAAAAAGAACACCTCATTTGAACAGATATGTTTACCAAAATTACACAAAAATATCTTGAAATACTAAAGAGTAAATTTATTTAATAAAATCACCATTGGCTTTAGTCATAAACTCCAAATGACTTCAGAATCTTCTGCAACTTATATGGACAGTTTCCTGATTTAAGTTGGTGAATTTTGCCGTCATCTTTGCATTCAGTTCATCTTTGGTCATATTGTTGTATACCTACCTAGATACAGGAATGGAATGTTTTTATTCTTTTAAATATGCATCTTCTTAAATACCTATCTTCTTAAATAAGTGGTAGTGTAGAGTAGAGAGTGATTATACAGACTAGCAGTTCACTAGAAGTGTAATTATTTCATGCAGTGTGAAAGTCTTGTACTTGTAGATATACTTTATTCCCAATCTCCATTTGGGTGATTACTCACATCGTAACCTTTTGGGGTTAAAACACTTATATATTTATGTAAATTTGGAAAGCAACCTTTTTTTCAAACATCTTTCATTAAGTACAAGAGACAAGGAACATTTAATTAATATTTTATTTAGTTTTTCCAGTATTCTTATGCCTTTCCATTTTGTAGGAATAAGGGAATATAGAAAATTTCCATAATTTTCATTGTCTCAAGCAGGTTCTGCCACTTCAGCCATTTTTCAATAGAGTTTTGTTTTTGGTTTTGTTAGCTTTTTCTCATGTTTTGATTGTTTAAGTTGTTTTTTATTGTTGTGTGGTTTCGAATAAGAGTGTTTATTCTGAGCCTTCACAAGTTAAATGGGGTTGGAATTCACAAGAGTATTTTTCTATTTTACAAAAACTTTTAACACCATATTTCCACAATTAAATAAGGTAAGTTTGATACTAGGAGAAAGCTGTTTGATATAGATGTTTCTGGTAATATGATTAATATATAATTTTAGTGTTTTTAACCTGAAACTTTCAAATGTATACATACATATATACATATATCTATGTATGTGTGTATGCATTCATGTAAAAATAAAATACACTTTTTCTTTAAAAAAATTGAATTGAAATTTGATATACTAAAAATACATAAATATTCATCTCATTTGAATAAACAAGCATTGTTATTTAATAAAAGAAAGTAAGTTTTCTTCTTTCCAAAGTGGGTGACAATTATAGAAAAAACACTGTATTACTTTTGTAAAGTTAATGTTGAGATGTAATTGAAGAATAATTTCTTTTCTTGAAAACTCAGAAAAGAAGCATGTGTCATATACAACAAATATATACCAATACTTATTTTGAAAGAACAATGAGAGAATATATTTGAGTCAGAAAACATATGAAGTCTTTAAGTCTTATCTCAAAATTAAAAGAAAAGTCCAAAGAAAGAGAAGCAAAGAAACATGAATAAGGAAAAAATGTGAAAGAAAAATAAGAGGGAAAAATGAAAGGAAACTGTTAAATGAAAAATGAAAGAGTATATAATAAACAATGAAGGCATAAAAGAAATACATAAGAAAAAAAAAGAAAGAAAGAAAGAAAGAAAGAAGAAAAAATGAAAGAAATAAGGTAAGAACTTTTCAAATATTGATTAACTCTTGAGGCACCTTTATTCAAATGCTACAGAATTAATTTTTCATCTCTTGAGATTAAGAAGTAAAAGTGAAAGAGAAGTTGGGATAAAGAAAAAGAGAGAAGAAAGTGTTGTTGGTCATCATGCAGAAACTTCAGCTTAACTTTCCTGGGAATTGGGATATCGTTGTGATCACCAAGAGATGAACAAAAATCGATGAATAGTAACAACCTGGGGATGGGAAGGAGAAAAGCAGAAGAATGGTAAAGGAATTGGGATAGATTTGGTTAGACACCAAGAAAACAAGATACAGCAGAGAAAAGACAGTGTTCACAAGATAGTGTAACATCTTCAATCACTGGAACTTAAATGCCAATTTGTTGTCAAGATACCATAGAGCCCCATGTCCTTTTGTATGCAGTATGTATGCATACAGGCTATTGATTTTTTTTATTTCATTTAATGCGCTTTCAATATTGGCTGTGATGAGCAAGACAAGCATGTATCCTGTGGGCAGATTTCAAAAAACAGAATACTTTCAGAGCAATGAACAGAGAGGAAAATACAGGATATAAATCAGTAAAGAATGAGTAATAAACTAAACAAAAGGGGAGGTAAAAAAATATATGACATTTTTAATTTTATTTCATCTCCCCAAGTTAAATTTTTTCTTTGTGTTCCCTATTCATTGAATTCATGCTCCCCATCCTCATCTATGTTCTACTTTCCCCTACAAGCACCTAATGAAGATGTTGTTTCAAAATTAAACTTAATTCTATTTTATTTATTATTTTTACTGCTCTGTTTAAGCCAAACCCCTACTCCTTCATTCTGTACATTTTTTTTTCTTTTTAAGCAACTTTCAACATTTTATGTAGTTTCTCTCTTTCTTAAATGCTGTCCCTTCATTTGGCCATGTTCAAATTTAAGTTGCCTTCAGTCATTCACAGCTTCAAGAATAGGAGGCAGGAAGAACCTGTGTTTTTATAGCCCTCAGGAATGTGGTTTTCCTAATTTAGTTAGCTGTGATTGCTTATTCCCTATGTCAACTTGACAGATGGAAAGCTTTTCCGTTTATATTCTTTTTTCTTATTTTTTTTCCCAAGGAAATTCAGGTGTTTTCAATGGGTTCTTGTGCATACAACTTAAATATTACACTGTGGACTTCAAATAATTCAAGTCCATGCTTTGAAGTTAGGTAAGATGCAAGAAAAACTGTTTTGATAGTATCAAAGTTTCTTCTTTTCAATCTCCATATTTAAAGAATTCAATTTGATGTTTGTGCAGCCTTATTTCTATCAGATTATCACACAAACTGATATACCATATTTAAAAGCATGGAAAAAGGCACTGTTTGTGCAAGAATTTTCTTTCAGAAAAAAAAAAATTATACTGCATCCTGTATACAAAATGTTACATCCTTAAGTAAGTAAACAAGAAGTCTTAACTTGTGAAATTTAGCCTCCCAGCATTTTTTGAGTAAATATTCACCTCATTCAAGGTAGAGAGCTACTGAGTAAGGTTGCTGGATGGATATAAGAAAATAAGTGCAGAATATGAGAATAGATAGGATAGATAGCAATTGACACTAAACGTGAAGAGGTTAAGATTGTAGTGATTGGGGAAGCTTGTCCAATAAAGTAAGAATTCTCAGGAAAAAGCTGAGTGGAATCTTTTTCTTACCAATGGATACAAAGGGAATGAGGATGATTTGACATTGTTTTCATGGCATATCCTAGCTGTAAAGATCTGAACTTGTGAAACTAAGGAATATAGCTTGTCTGAACATTTTCTATGGAAACAGTAATAGATTAGTGATAATTAGCAACATTTAATCCATGGGAAATGAGCTGTTAGTTTGAAAATAATTCATCACCTGCAAGGCTGTGTAAGCACTTCAAGGATTGAAAGTGAGGATTGGGTAGCTCCAGCCCAGATATGGCAGCAATATTCTATTTTTGGTCTGATCTAACTTTTGTAAAGATAAAGAATGATAGAAAGAGTCAGGCAAAGAGATTATTACAATTCTCTAGTTAGTTCAGTCCTCACCGTATGCTACATGCTAGTGGCCTTATACCAGACAGTGGGCACACCATGCTATTTCCATGGAGTTGAATCACTTATTTTCTCTATGATTCAACTGTAAGAAGAAAGCTACTCTCAATTTTTTTCTCCAAAAATGTCACTTTGTGGAACAGACTTCCACATGGGTGTTTCTTTGAACATTGTAAATTTAACATCTTCAAATCAGGTGTCAATCATTTTCTATCCTTCTTATCCTCATAATCTTTACATCCTTCCACCATCTTTTTCATTTATATTAAACACCTCCTCTATACTATTTTAAGAGTAACCACTATCCTGAATGACTCTCGAGCCTTGTATTAATTGAATTCTTGTATTGAAAAAATTTCAGTTGGATTAACATCATCATGGTAACAAATTTAAAACAAGAAGTACAGTACAGTAGTTTCATTAATTGAACTATTGTCCTCATCTTTGTTGCCATTTGTACAAAGTTTCAACCGTTGTATGCCCCGGCCTTCTTCAGGTGTGAGGAATTTTGAACCAAAATCTTTATTACAATCACTGGGGTATATCATTCTTTTCTTTTTTTGCTTTTGGTAGTCATGATTTATCTCCCTCTAACCCTGTAATTTACTTGTTCATCACTGCTGTAGTTCAACTCTCAACTCTTTGGGTCAAGTCACAGGAACAAACTAATGCCTATATTCACTGGGCCATGTATCCTTAAGGACAGCCAAAACATCGTACAAATGACAACAAAGATGAAGGCAATAGTCTGATTAATGTAAATACTGTAAATACTACCTCATCTCAGAAATTTAGACAAAAGAAGTAAAGTAGTTCAAAACATTTTTAAAACAAACAGTTTAACACTAACTGCATTTGAACATGAAAATCTTGGCTTTTGTTATTGCTCCCCACTAAGTTTACTGGTATTCCACTACTTTATTTAAGTCATTATGTTAGCCACAATTTATTCTCTGTTTGCCACCTTTGTCTTCAGAAAAGCATTATATATTTTTCCTTGAGACATATCAAGTTCAGTAGTTCAAACATAGATCTATTTTAGCACACAATGCATTCAAATTTGGTATATATGAGCAACAGAAATGTGGTTCTATTGGCAAAACCAAATAATACCATGGACAGAAGCTCTGAGGAAGTCTTAAAGACAATAGAAACTATAAGGAAACTTATTTTTGACTTATTTTCTTAAATAGCCATATATTATATATGCATATTCAAAAATATCTCAACTCTTAGCTGTATACAACCACTTTGAACAAATTAAGCTTGTAGGTCTTCGCAAGGACTAATCTTCTTCAAACATTGTTGACTGGTGCTAATGACTCACAAAGAAAGAGCTATACCAAATAACTTAAACCACATCACTTGACTTTCAACAGCAGCAACAACTGAAATGGATAGCACATGTGAATTGATATTTTATAAATTTCAACCATAAGTGGCACTGGCTGCTTGGTCAATGAATGATGAACATTTTCATAAAAGGAAATGGCTAATACTACTATTAACATTAATAAAGAATGATTTGACTGTAGAAATGCATAAAGGGATTATTATGGATCAGAAACTGGTGCAAGCATTACTGCTAAAATAAACTGGTTATATGTATAATGCACTACTGAGTTAATTTGCATTGATTGCATTTTGGTTGATTGGTTTATTTCTTGACTACAGAAGGTCATTGTGGTGTCATGCTAGACTGAGTTGTCAGGGTCTGGCATCTTCTCTTTCTGGCATTTCTATGAACAAGAGGAATTACTTGGAATTGTTCATTACCAACAAATATCATGTGGCAGGTGGTAGTGGGTTACATGATAATACTAGTAGCAAGATGCAATCCCTGACTTCAATATGTCCATTATCATTGTGTGTCCATGATAAGACCTTGATCAGAATGACTTTTGGAAAATGTAGTTTAGCTTGGTTTGGTTCATTTTGTTGTACTGTGTATCAACCTTATTGTGCTATTTAATGCTAACAAGATTTTTACGATAGATTCATATGAATAGAATATGTATTCTTTGTAAAAAATCAGTTTGTAGATCAGGTTTTATTGACATATTTTTGTAAAGAGGATTTTGACAAGAATCATATGTATTACTGGTATATATAGTTTTTCTTCATAGATATATTACTGTATATGCTTCTTTCTCTTCAAAAATGTATAGTTGGTAATATTTTTTCTTCATAAATATATTGCTGATAATATTTTCCTTCAAAAATGTATTACTGGTAATATTTTCTTCCCCAAGAAAGTATTGCTGGAATTTTCACTAAAACGATCTACTTTTATATTTTTATAGTGTTTTGATCCTAATTTGGAGGTTAACTATTTACCAATAACTAGGACTGTAACAACTGCTACCAACCTGAGTCAGGGTGTACCTGGGAACAACAGCAATTAAAAGATGGTTCTATGCTCCTAAAATCTTCTTAATTAGAGACCTTGTCACTGGATGCAATTCATCATCAAATCCAGGACCCTGATGTAGTTTATCATTATACCCAAGAGACCTTATTGGAGAGGATTACCACTCTGCAAAGGTGCAGTTGGCATATTCTGAAGTCCCAGCTAACAGGGTGTGGAAGAGGTGGATTCATCTTTTTACACAAAAGAATTTGTACAGAAGCAATATAAACAATCTTCATTGGAATTGGAACTCAATTCACTAGTTTTCTAACTATTACGCTTGCACACTTTCAAAAAATTTATTTTTAAATAAAAGGAATAATTATAAGAAATATTGAATTTGTTGTTCCAAAGAACACCTTCTAAAAGAAAAAAAATGATTAAAAATATCTCTTTATGCTAAGTTGAGGTATCCAGTGCATCTAGTAAGCAGATGCCATAGACTACCAGTACTTGCACTTAGACTCATTCTTTAATGCTATAATATTAAACGTAAATGAAGGACAGGCTCTTTATATAAACCATCAAATATGGTGTTTTAATATCAATGTACTTTTCTTATGTTAGTTTCAGTTATTTTTTTCACTTTATCTTAATTTCAGCTGCTTTTTATCACAATCCACTCTGCAGACTGTCATTGTACAGCTGCTAGTAATCAGCATGAATTGGAAATAAAAAATAAGCCTCCAGTGAAACCCAAATATTTTTCTTTGTGAAGCCTGTCTTATCATGACAGCTGCCTTATCAATTTAATTGCAAAAATGTACTGGCTGCAGATTCTCAAACTAACTATATAGCTCCCATTATTTATTTTCCACAAATATAAAATTAGCTGCCACTTTTTAAATCCAAGATAGTTTTCTTTTATATTATATTTAGTCATTGCATATTGATAAGATAAAGAACAAATAGGAAATTTTTATTAATCTAATATGTTTCACTTTTATTAAAGCTTCATCAGAGAATGAGATATGAAGAAAAAGAAGAAACAATTTTTGGTAGTTTTACTTAAGTGGTTAATCATGTTTCACAAGCATTTCACTTGTTAAATCAATGTTAGTATAATTTGTGGCATTCTAAATTCAAGGAGAGACAAAACATCCGTCTGAAGTTTTAAGAAATTAATGAATTCCAAGCCTACCTAAAAACAAATATTGTTTATGTATTTAGGTGTATAATAATTCTAATTTGTGAGATTCAGATGATAATGTATATTTGTGAGTGTGTGTGTATGTGTAGTAGACACTATGTTTGTTGGTTTTTCACATGTTGATTTGGGAATGTTTTTATGTACATACTATTTGGTTTAAATAGACATATATTAGATTCTTCAAGAATGAATTCAACAAAGGTTGGTAATATAATAAAATGTTTTTAACATGAGTTTATAGTTGGTAATATTGTTATTAGTATGCCCTTGAAGTACTTTCTACATAAAGAATTATGTTTGTTTTAATTAGTCCTAGCATATTCAGCCTTTTATTCTATTTTGTAAAGTAATATTTTATAATGATATTTTTATAAATAAAATTGAACTAAAGATAAAAGAGTATTAGTACTATCTGACTAGTTTCCTTGACATTATTACTTTCATCCTAATGTTGTAGACGATAGATTTGCCTCCCTACCAAACCTCTCCAAAGTGAATTTCTTATTAACTAACATGGGTATTCACTGTGTCATGCTTGACACTTATTTTTATCTGAATCTATCATGCATCTTTATGAGTCTACTATTTATCCCCATATTGAATATTGTTGTCATATCTTGTCTGGTGCTTCTAATATATATCTAAAGTTTCTTGACAAAATATAAAGAGGAATCTATGATGTCACTGATCCTGACCTGGCATCTTGGGTTCTGTCATTTTTCCCCCACCAAAACGTAGCTTCTCTGTGCCTGTGTATAAATGTATAGTTTCATATAAATTGCTCAGTTTTCCTCTATGGCACTTTTACTTCATGAATTTAACATAGAGCTAGATTGTCAGCTAGGTTTCACCATTCTATTTTAGAAATTGCTAAGTGTAACTGTAAGTTCTATTCTAATAATTTCTTTTACAATTTTCTATAAATGCACATATGGTATGCATATGATAATGTGAAAGGAAAATAAGGCAAGAATTGATAATACAAAACTATTTCTATTGCCAATTCAGAGGATGTGTGTGGATCGTCTATTTGGGCAAGAAAAGCAATTTGGAGGAAGGGTAGGATTGGTACATTTGTCACATTTGCTGATGCTGAGAGCTTGCTGGGCAATTTGCCATGATTCTGTCTCATTCATTTGTGAGCAGGTATCTTAACAGTGCATAGAGACTAAATATATAGAAAATATTTCATTAAACAGATGACATAAGATTTTTAACCCTCCAAGTGAACTGTGTCCAAAAACTTAAAATGAATAAACCACAGATTTTAAATCTCAAAACAGAAAGAAAAAGTATTATTCAGATAATGTTCAAGTTACTTTGAAATCTTGCTGAATATATAGTTATTAATAAAATTCTGATTTAAAATTTACAGGTTTTTTATCAATATGATTAATACTCACCAGTGAATTAAGTGCATTTTCAAAGAAGGAGATTATGTTGAAAATTATGTGTTGTGTAAAACCATTTATAATTAGACTTATAATTAGACTTAAATGTATCATTGCAATGACTGAAATAGGCATGATGATGATCAGGGCCAGTACAATGGCTTGTTAGCTTCCCCTGAATTTATGATACAAATCTCCCTCTCGATTACATCTCAATTTTCAGAAGATAGTATTCATATAAAATACAATTTTATATTGTAATCTAAATATATATAATAATAGATCAGATACAATACAGGTGAACAATTCAACTAGAAAAATTGAAAATAAATACAGTGTATCTAAATGCAAATTAGAAACATGTTATAATAGATCATTCTATCTTTAATAAATCAAAAATGTTTTGCAAGAATTTTTAGCATCAATTTGAAATTTTTCTTGTTATAAAGTTGAAGAATTTTAACACATTCAACATTAAAAAAAAGTGAATTTTATGTCGTGTTTTTTTTTTTTTGAGATCCCCCAATCAGATTTGAAAGGTGAGGTTCATGGGTGGTACATGCTGGCCCTGATGCTGATAGTTGTCTAAAGAATTCATAGAATCTCAGAATTTCAGACAATCCAAATGCAGAAGTCCTTTCTTCAAAGACTGTAATAAACAACTAGTCAACAGTGACATTGATATATTTTAGAGAACAGCAGAGTAAGAAGCTGTAGTATCCCAAGATCATAATTCTAGTGTCTAGTCCAACTTCTTTATCCATATCAAGATATACTTGCAAAAAAGGAAAATATCTTAATGTATCTCATGTAAAGTAATAATAATAATAATAATAATAATAATAATATTTCCTATCTTTTTAGCTGTGTTTATTCTTATTAATCCAGAACCATTTTCTTGAGCAGAAAGCCATATTAGATAACTTGGGAATAGAAGAATGCAGAACATCCCAAAATTAAAGCATAACTGAAATATGATATGGAAACCTGCCAAAAGAAAATAGTGAAGCCATAATGTACTCAATAAAAGATTGAATAAAACCAAAAGAAGAGAGTTTTAACTACTGCGTTTTCTGAGTGATTAACATTCTGCTAGTTCATGACATAACTCTTGGAGAAATCATAGGCTTTTACAATTTTTTGAGTTGCTTCCTTATTCTATAATCCTGAAGCATATTTGTATCATATATCAAAATATGAGGACAGCAAATAACAATAAAATGCTATTTTGATGATGAAAGTATGCAACATTTTTGGAGTAAGAAGAAACTGTCATGAGCCTTAAAACATAAAAGATTGAGTTAGAGGTAATTTTAGTTTTTGCTTATCAATTTTATTTTTTAAAAATACAATTATATTTTATTCAATTATATATTCACCAGTTTTACAATGACCTGTTGCCACTTATCAGGCAGCACTTTGATACATTTTGAATAAAATTCCACAGGTTTTGATGTGAGAAAGTTTTCAAGTATGGGTATCCATTAAAAATAACATTTAAGCAATAGATTAAAATATGTTGAATTAATAAATAAAAAATCCATTCCTAATAGTGCATACACATACATACATATATATATATATATATATGGAATTATATATATTAAAAAATAATTATGTTAAACAATTAAAAATTCAAATATGTTGGCTTATGCCAGTTTTGTAGATTTCCACTAAATTCTGTAATGCTGTCTTCAGTTGAGTTTGTTTACATTCAGATACAATCTGAGCAGATATTAATCATTTGATGAAAATCAGGAGAATACCTATAAAAAGGTGAAATTGAACTTTGTCTTCCATGAAATCTTCTGTGGGTCATGACACATCTGGACTAAAGACAGCATCTCACCGATATGGCCGTTTGCAGGTTCAATTCCTGCTGGAAGAGAGATATTTTTTAAAACAAATTCACAAAATGATTGAGGCCATTAGAAATTATAATGTACTGTTTATATATATATATATATATATATATATATAAACAAGGTTTTTACTCAAATACAAACATCCATTAAAAAATAATAATGTTAAACAAATATAAATTAATATATATATAGTGAAGATAAAATTAGACAAATCTTTGCAATTCTATCAGTAATAATTTATTTTAAGAATATATAAATATTCAACTCCTCAGACCAAATTTTCTTAAAAAATAAAGAGTTAATTTATCCAGACAAAAGGAAAAGTTGGAGAAGGGCAAAGGAGGAAAAAATTTGATCATTAAAAGTGGAAGTAAAAGTTACAACAATTGTTTAAAGAGGAAGTAAGCATAATACTCCATTAATTTCTAACATAGTGTTCTCATTGAATTAATGTCCTCCATGGAATTATCCCTACCAATTAACAAGGATATTACTTTTATATATATATATATATATCACATCAATCAATAAGTCCCAAGCCTGAGATATAGATGGTGCCACTAATAAAAAATCCATATAATTTTTATGAAGTACTAACCTTCAAATGGCATGTAACAAAATTTGGGCCCAATCGGATAATTAGTTTACAAATTACAGTTATTTAAGTGAAGCTACTGTTGCAAATTTTCAAAACAGTGAAAAAATCTAAATTTTGTATGTTGATAAAGCATTACTTTCAAATTAGAAAAAATTCTGTTCAAACAAAACAATGGTTTGATAAGTGTTATTCAGACTCTGCTCCATTCATAATATGCAGATTTTAAACGTGTTCATACAGATACAAATGCTGATGGATGCTCAAGTCACCTAAAATCGGCAGTTGTTCCAGAAAACACCAAAAAATCCACAAACTCACTTTGGCCAATCATAAACTGAAGTTGCATGAGATAGCAGAGGAGTTGAAAATATCAGAAGGCATTGTATTCACTGCTTTTCATGAACATTTGTCAATGAGAAAGCTGTGTTCAAAGTGGATGCTCACAGTTGAGCAAAAACAACACATCGATGATTCAGAGCATTGTTTGCAACTGTTTCAAGCAACAAGAAAGTGTTTTTGTGTAAATATGTTACAATGGATAAAACAAAGATCTACCACTTCACTCCAGAGTCAAATTGGCAATCAACAGAGTGTTAGCAGCATGTGAAAGCTGTCCAAAGCAAACAAAGATGCAAACATTAGCAGGCAAAGTTTTGGCCTTCATATGACCTTGAGAAATGAAGAAATATCAATAGCGAATATTATATAGCATTATTGGTGCATTTGAAGGAAGAAGTCACCACAAATGTAGGAGAAAGAAGTGGTCTTTCACCAAGACAGCACACTGTGTCACAAGTCAATCATAATGATAGCAAAACTACATGAATTGAATTTCAAACTGCTTCTGTATCCACCCTGTTCTCTATATCTGGCCTCTGGTGAGTACTGGCTGTTTGCAGACCTCAACAGAATGTTCCAGGGATAAAGATTTGGCTCAAATGAAGAAGTGATATCAGAAACTGAGGCATATTTTGAGGCCAAAGACAAATTCTAAAAAAAAGGCATTGAATTGTTAGAGAAGCGTTGAAATCAGGGTATCAACCTAGAAGGAGACTATGTTGATGAATAAAATCAAATTTTGCCTAAAAGTTATTATTTAATTTGTTAGGCCCTGGATTTATTGAGTGATGTGTTATATATATATATATTTATAATTAGTCAGGTGAGGTGACAGAACATGGCAAAGAAGACAAATAGCAATGTTTGCCTCTCATGACAACTCAGTTACAGCTGTACCACACCCCATGCTACACACCATCACTGAATCAGAAAATGGTGGGAGTAAGAAAAATAAACAAATTGCCAACTGATTATGAATTTTGAGGCAACAAAAAACCCCATATGACTAGTGCAGGGTTAATAATTCCACCAATATCTTAACATCAGCTTATCTGAATCATACACAGCACAGGTAGTCTTCAATTATCTTGAATAGTTCTTGTGATGGATAAAGGCTGTCTGATAGTGATATTCCACATAGTATATTGCAAGCTATAAATGAATAAAGACAATTGCACAGGAACTATTAGGCTTCAGAAAGTGGAAAAATCCTCTCATCTACTGCAGACTGTTTGGTGGATGTCCTCATCCAATGAGTGAATAACAAATATTTTTTTTAAGTAAATATCCAACTGTGGAATATACTTCCATTATTTACAATTAATCATATTATATATATATATATATATATAATATGTGTTTTTGCTCTACGTTACTTCCTCTTTGTTAATTCGAATTGGTTAGTTTGTATCGAGCACTTTTCTTTCTTTGTGGTTGGTTCCGTTTGAGGGTTTTTTTTGTTTTTTTTTCTTTGGTGCGAGGTGCTGTATGTATTGTCGATACTCCGCGGTTTTCTTTTTTTTCCCCTCTTGTCCAACGCTTTATAGCGACGGACGGTAACGGACTTAGATTCTGCAGGTTATTTGTGGTCCTCAAGGTTTGCTTTTGTAAAATTTTAGGATCTAGATACGTACAGAGTCAGTTTTATTATTATTATATATATATATATATATATATTATCCTACATCTATGGTACAACTTACAGTTTAATGCATTATGAAATCATCAGGTGCATATTGAATCATGCCATAGTCGTAAGATAATATGTTATTCGTATTATACATATTGTATATATATATATATATATATATATATATATGTATAACACACCTTTGTTTTATTAACACCTGAATAATAATACTATACATATGTACACCTTCCTCATAAATATATTTATTAATTTACGTCACTATATGTTTATATATATATATATATATCTGAGAGAGCACTATAGATAACACCATATAATATACCACTGATTAAGTTACACTGTTCATCAACTTTGCAATCACACACACACACACACACACACACACACACACACACACACACACACACACACACACGCATATATATATATATATATGTATATATATAGGGACAAAGGTCCTGAATAGATAAATATACTGAGATTTATTAAAAGGTTAACCTAAAAAAGCTCAATTTGACATATTTTGAATGAAATATTTTCAGTAAATATTAATGCATTTCTGTAAGACTATATATTTATATTTATTATACATTTAATGTATCTTACACTTCTTGTTTCACTTTTGAAGCATTAGAAATTATCTATAAATCTACAGATGATCTTTGATGATCCATTTATATCTTTTCATTTCTATTTTAGAGTCTGCCAGGCACCATCAATTTCCAAAATCTCAGAGAATGCATTCACATTTTATTTTTTGCTGACAAAATCCTTGGAGAAAATCAATGTTCATGACTTGACATTGGCTTTGCACTCCAGTAAGCATAAAACTTGAGGGCTTATTCTTAAGATGGCTAGCATGTGACATGCTTTTCTCCCTCTTCATAAGGGAGAGAAAAGCAAAAGCTCTAATGTAACTATGAACCAGTAATGGAGTCATATCAGTGTAAGGGAAATATTACTTGAAAAGCTTAAAAAAAAAAATTGAGGCTACAGATTTGCTTATAAAGAACTATATGTTTTGCTGGTGTTATGTTGATGTAAGTTGACTGAGATTTGTGTAGGATTCTTTTTATACTCAAGAAATATTGGAAAGATCCAGAGCCTGACAACTGGATTCAATAATGATGGATCAAAAAGGGAAGCTATGGAAATGTATGATTTGTAAAATAAAGTAATCTAAACAAAAGTCAAAATCACTGATATAGATGTAATGGAAAGAGGATGTGCAAAGAAATAGGGTTGATTGTAAATTGATAGATGTTTGCTTGAAAATGGTAATATTAGCCATTTCCTTATATGGAAACTTTTAGCATTCATTGACCAGACACCTAGTGTTATTTTCAGTTGAGATTTATAAAATCACTCTGTTAAAACAATTTTTCAGAAGAATTAGTTTCTCAAGTCCAGAAATTGTTATTACACTTTTTATTAAAAGGGGTTTCATTCCTAACCTTTTCTTTGAAGTCGTGTGAAATCAATATCTTCATTATTTTCTCCTCAATGTTACATGTGCTATTCAGCTTTGTTGTTGCTAATGTTGAAAGTTCCCAATTGATGTTTTTCTTTTTTGGTACAGCAGATTTTGCAATTCTATAGTAACAGCCTGCAAGTTTCAAAGAAGTATGATTGGCTGTAAGACCTATAAGCCTTATTTACTTGAATAAAAAAATGTTTGATCCTTGATCTGAGAAATACAGTTGATCTTTAGACATTTCTGAAATAGTTCCGTGTTGTTGGAAAAGAATAACAAGGTTTAACCTTCTAAAACAATCTACTTTTATTTACATAGATATACAGATATCTTATTCTAAAAAATGTCAATTTTTTTCTGCTGTTCATCAGAATGGCTATGGGTCGCAAGGGTATCACTGGGTGTTGACTGATTTTTGTGTTGGGTTGACCAAGATCACAGAATATGGTCATTCACACTTGTTGGTCAATTGAGGTCATGGTGGTAGGTTGATTCATGTGCGTAGGTTCTCAGGTTGACAACAGATTGGTGTAACTGGTAGGCCTGTTCTATGAAACAAGGTTGCAGTGATGACTGCAAAGGGAATGCCTGTACTGTAGAAAGCCAGGTATGCCAAGGTAATGGAGGTGAATTGTTAAGATGATGAAAGTTTGGTGTAGTTGGTAGGACTTTATTCTATGAAAAAGTAGTACCACACTTGTAGGGTCAGATTCATTTGCATGAGGAATCAAAGTTGCTTGTGGTGGAGCCAGAGTGTCTTGTTTATAGATTTCAAGTCACTTGTTTGCAGAATCATTGTTGGCAGGTGGCCTGATGGCCCACAACTGCTTGCCACTGCCCACGATTGCTGGTAACTGCCGTTGGTCATTGCAAGTAGCCTGCTTTTATGCAGATATAGCAGTCTCCAGGAATATTTCCTTTTCCTGCAGGAATCTTCACAATTGGCAAGTGCCACTTTCATTACAGGTTCTTGGTTCTTGAACCAGATGTAATGCTTGGAGTCTCTGGACAGAAAAAATCTTTTTCTTATTTTGTTCTCTGCCTTCATAGCATTCACATCTGGCCAGCATGCAGAATAAATCAGAAAGAAATCTAATTACAATAGAGTATAACAATTTCAATCCTAGTATGAATGATTGCAAAATATTTTTCCTTACCCAATTTATAGGCAGAAGCACACAAATGCATGCTGGAAATTTTTCCTAACCAATAAAATAGGCCAATTATCAATTTCATTTGATGCAATCCCAGTTGTTCTTGTCTTAAAGTCAGAATGCTATGTTCACTTGTAGGAAAACTTGATCTTTTGGGTGATACTGGGTATGACAATAAACTGCATCCAGTAGCAAGGTCTTTATTGGGAGGTTGTGATGAGCATAGAATCATCTCTTAATTGCTGTTGTTCCCAGGTCCATCTTGACCTGGAGTGGTAGCACCTGTTAGGGTCCCAGCTACATGCAATTAGTTTATCTCCAAACTGGGGTCAAAACACTATGAAAATATAAAAATAGACCTTTATAATAAAAATTCCAGGAATACATTTTTGAAGGAAAAAATATTATCAGCAATAAATTTTTGAAGAAAAAAAGTATTGCTAGCAATACCTGAGCTTTTAGTACCCATCTCATCAAGCCGCAGATTACAAATGGTTTAATTTTATCAGAACATCTAAAAAACAGGAAGTCAAACTGCATGACCCAGAAAAATTTCTTTGCTGAGGGGTGGGGGACAAAGTTGAGGTTATATATTTATATCCAAATGAATAAAAACAAAGAATATATTGCCAGCAATAGGTTTTTGGAAAAAATACATACCAGCAATTGGCCAGTGTCACTTTCATTGCAGGTTCTTGGTTCTATGGACAGAAAAAACAACAAAAATTACTTTACAAAAATATGCCAAAGAAACCTGATCTACAAACTTATTTCTTAGAAAGAATATATATTCCATTCATATAAGTCTATCTTAAAAGTCTTGGTGGCATTAAATAACCCACTGAAGTTGACATTCCATAAATCAAACCAAACCAAACCAAACCAAACCAAACCAAACCAAACCAAACTACTTTTTTGTGTCAACCTCAGTTCCTAGTTTGTTAACATTTGCCATATTATTCTTGCCTTACCTTATTACTCTTAATTTGCTTTGAATATATTGTTTGTTTGCTTTGTATTTCATTTTGATCTGCTCTTTTCTTTATCTTATAATTGTTTATTGCAAGCTTTGTAAAATCTGTTTGTTGGGTTTTTCCTTTATTTACATTTAATAATGGCCACTTACTCTATAAGAGTTATGCATGATATCTACACTAAATTGTCAATCTGACAAAGCTATTTAAGATAATGAGTTCAGTTCTTAAGTTAATGTTCTGTAACATCTTACAGTGCTAAACAAAACTATCCTTAACATCACCTATTCTATCACCTTTTATAACTGATACTTTCCATTATGACATGGGAAAATCTGTTGACAGACTAATGAGACAGATATCATATATTTATTTAAATAAATAAATCTTAATAAGATTTTGTTTAGAGCTGTTTTTATAGTCAGTATATCTGAGAAAAAACATGATACCTATAAATTGTTTATACAAGTTTGTCTGAAGACCAAAAATGATTATGATTTCTATATTTGTTTTTATATTTCAGACCTTGTTCCTGGCACATATTTAAGTATAAATTGTCCAACATCTGAGTATTCAGCTTTCATAAGTTGTCATTTAAAGAGGTATGACTTTGTGCATTTTTGGTAAAAAATAAAGCACAAATAACAGTCGGTTTTATCATTTTGAAATACTGTGTGGGTTTTTTTATTATTGTATTTTCATATGTCAATTCATGTTATGTGAAGAAGTAATATTTGAAAAGGGTAAATCTGGTAACACATGCATAGTCTCTGATCATCCACTACAACATAATGCCACAAGAAGAAGAGTGAACAAATTATTTATGGCATGCAGAAAATATCATTGCCCAATGCTCAATTTAAAACAGAATATATATATATATATTTTTTTTTTATAAGCGTTTCACACCGAGCAAGGCATGTCACTGCCACTACTGTGCAGGGGGCTACGTAGAGTGGAGAAAGGATGATTAAATAAAGGAAAATGTCAGAGGGTGGGTGATAGGTGGGTAAGGATACCGAGAATGAGGGTTGGGTAGATGAGAGTGTTCTGAGAATAATTGGGAGTTAGTGTGATAGGTGTTTATTGACCCTACATTTAAACACCTGGAGATTGTAACTGTCGGGAAAGCAGAGTTGTGGAAGGGAGTTCCACAGGCGGGAAGTGCGAGAAAAGAAACTGTTGGAGTAGAATTTATGGTTACATCTTATTTGTTTAACTGTAAAAGGGTGGGACCTTTTGCTAATTTAGTATCTCGTGTAAATTCGTGCTTAGGCGGCACCAGTGATCTAAGCTCATCGAAGCAGTAGCCATGAAAGTACTTGTAGAAGAGGCACAGGGAAGCCACATCACACCAGTGAGAGAGCGGCTGCAGCCAGACTGCTAAGTCAGTATCAACCACGTTACAGATCCTTCTTTGTATTTTGTCAAGAAGCCCAAGGAGAGCAGCAGGGGCACCCGACCAGATATGGCAGCAATATTCAATACACGGGCGGATGGTAGATTTGTATATGTGCAGAATAGATTCAGGTGGGAAAAACTTCCGGGCCCTGCACAGGGAGCCGACTTTCATAGCAGCAGATTTTGGCAATGGATTCAATATAGTCATTCCATTTGAGGAATATATATATATAATTAGTTCAGTTTTAGTCATAATTAAATTAGACCAGTACACAGTTCTATTAAAAAGCGTTCAATACAATTATATTCTAGAACTCTTGAATATTTTTCATCAAGTTATGGATTCAATGTAGCCATTTCACTTGAGTTTTGCTGAGAGAGTTATGCCGAGGAGGTGCAGTGTTTTGCTTTCAGGGAGACTAGCCTGAGCTATGCTAATGGGGGGATAAGAACAATTGTCTGTGGTGGTTAACAGATAGCATTTTGGAATCATTAAAATTTACAAGCCATTTCCTACCTCAGTCCACTACAGATTGGAGGTACTTTTCAAGCTCAGCCCATTTTTCTTTTTAAGAATGCTCTTGTAATAGTGTTTTATACAAGAGCATTCTTAAAAAGAAAAATGGTAAATGGTAAAATCAGTTATTAAAACTTGCCTGAAGACATGACTCATGGTAAAAACCTGGGTAGAGAAATAACTCATTTAAAAGTGGATAATATATATCTAAATCTAAACTTATTTATAAATGGAACTTTGTCTCTCTGTGTGTATGCATGTGTGTGTGTCCGTTACCTATAGACTCCAAAACGGCTGAACCGATTTTCTTGAAAATTTACACAGTTGTACTATAAGCATCTGCGAGTGTTCTTAGCTAGGTTTTGTGTTGAGATATCCCCAATAAATATCGAAAATCGATAATTGAAAAAATTGGGTTATAGAAGAAGTGGTCCGATTTTAATCAGATTTCATACACAGACATAAGAAACAATATCCAGAAGTTTCAAGGTTTCAGTTCTTACAATAGTGCAGAACATCGATAATATATATATAAAAGGCAAGATGTTTGTGTGTGTGTGTCTGTTTATCTGCCTTCATGTCTGTATTTTTTTTCAGCCCTTTTATTTTAGTTTTTGCTTCGGGTTTGGCTCTAATTAGGTATAATTGTAGTTCTTAGTCTCAGTCATGATACCATTTACTCAGGGGACTTATTTAGCCTTCAAAATTCAGTTTACGACGGAAAAAACTTATTTGATATCGATACAAGAAAATCAAAATTTGACTTATATCCATTCATTTTTCTTTCAGTCTACGGTTTCACTTTAACTGGAAACAACTATTGCTTTTTAGTCTTTCATGCCAATGTCCAAAGAGTCTGAGCTCCAGGACCATGGATTAATTTTAAAGCTTTCATTACACCCGAGCAATGCCAGGCTATACTGCTAGTGTACATATCTATGAAACTCCTTTTTAAATCTTTATCCAGAAAACTACCAACGATGTAAATCATAGCTATAATCTTCTGTATTAAGTCTAGAACCAGATTTTCAACAGACAGTCATACTGTTGAAATATTCTGTCCACCCAGCTCAGACAACTGTCTTTAAGAAATAAACTCTTACAGAAAACCTATACTTTTCTTATCTTATTCCCATCATTCCACCTCATTGACACAAAGCATATCAACACTTGATTTAAAAGTTGGTTTATTCATCCACTCACTTAAAACGAAAGCCTCAGATTTTTTCTCATGCTCTTTCAACAACCACAAAGTACCTACCTTCCTAAACCTTGTTAACAATTCAGCTATGATAAAGCTCAACATGTGCACACACATGCACACACAATAACAGTATGTTACAAACGAATCAAATATAGATGATTGTCCTTCAAAATTAATTAACTCTTTTTATTATAATGGAGGTAAATGTTAATGAAATGGCAACTAAAAAACATACCAATAAGCCATAAAGATTTGTTTTTTTCACAGACAGCAGTTTAGCAAGAGAGCATCCAAGATGAAATTGAATACAAGGCAGAGATCTGTCAATGAATGTAAAAAAACTAACATTCATTGACACTTGTAGAATCTTTGTAAACACTAAACAACAGATGTAAGCACAAGTTATTCATAATGCAATTCAGCTGTTGCAGCACTAGAATATATGACAAGCTACAACCTGCAAATCTGTAAAATGAAGAGTTCTTATTGGTCAGTGTTGAGAATGCATAGCCAGTTGTGTGGCTATGTGGAAAAATAGTTTTTGATGCCAAAAACTTGTAAAGTCCAAAAATGAGGAAAAGGTCTTGGAAAATTTGATACTCACAAAACAGATTGAAGGCAAGAAGAACAGAGGAAAATAATGCATAACATACTGAGTAAGCTTGAGTAAACGGATAGCTAAACTGTGTTTAGGAGAAATAACAAAAAGGCAAAATATATTAAGAGCTACATATTAAAGGTAGTTGTAGAGAAGCCATGATAGTCAACATCCTGAAGGGATACAGCATCTAAAGAAGAAAAATTATGTGACTTGTACTTGTTGTAGTTTTACAAATAAAGAGGAAAAATTACTTTCAGATGTTTATTTTAGACATTAAAATCTAGTTTTTGATAAAATATTGACTTTCATCAGAGTAAAAATGTATTTACTAAAAAAAATTTTCTAAAGCAGAAATTTGCAGTATTTACATTATTCAGACTATTGTCCTCATCTTTGCTGCAAGTTGTATAACGTTTCGGCTATTGTATGCTCCGGCCTTCTTCAGGTGCTAGGAATTTTGAACCAAACCCTGGGGTATATGAACTCCATTCCTTGTGTAAAGCCTCAATTGAAAGTCATGAGTTGCCCCCCTCTAACCCTGCAAGTTACTTGTTCACCACTGCTGCAGCCTGGTATTGAACTCACAACTCTAAGAGTCAAGTCATAAATGAACCAACATCTATATCCACTGGGCCATGTATCTTAAAGGCTTTACACCAGGAATGGAGTTCATATAAACCCAGTCATTGTAATAAAGGGTTTGGTTAGAAATTCCTAGTACCTGAAGAAGGCCGGAGCGTACAACGGCTGAAATGTCATACAAATGGCAACAAAGATGAGGACAATAGTCTGAATAATGTAAATACTACCTCATCACAGAAATATAGATAAATACTAACATAAATTTGATTAGGAGAATACTACTACACAAGATAATTATGTGTTTCCTAAATAATCTAGCTTAAAACCATATCACAATGAAACACCAGTTCTTATAAAGACAATGAAGTTAAGCAACATTGAGCTTCATCAGTACCTAGTTGGGTGACCACCTGGGAATAACAGGTGCTGTAAGTTTGGATGTTCCCATTTTATAATGGATAATGACCTGGGACTCTTAATCAGAGAATTAACTTCTAATTCCAGTTGGGTTTTAATATATTTATTGCATGCAAATACCTTTAAAAAGGTATGAATACCCCAGTTATGGGTTAATTAGTAAAACTTGTATCACTAAATCATTATAACCCTACCACAAAAAACATTCTTACAATCTAAAAAAAATATTTTCTGGCTTTAAATAACATGCAAAATGAATGAATCAATCAATCTAAAAACAATTGATTTTAAAGGACTGTCAAATGATTTGGTCACCTTTCTCACCTCTGGATTGAAGAAAGCAGTAAACAAGAATATATATATTTTTTTTATTATTGGCACACTTATTTTTTATTCTACAACTACCTTTAATATCTGCAGGCAAGAACCTTTACACTGCACCTCAAAATTATAATTCCAGTAAAATTCTACAGCAGTGTAGATTGCTTCTGATGTTGAAAGTATTGACAAAATAATTTCTACTATTTCTGTAATTTTCCCCCAAAGTTCATGGCTTCCAGTACAGAGGAAGATATTTTGGAGTCAGTGTTTCTCACACAAAGAAACATATAATAGTATAAAATGAAAGCGCTAATGTATTTCCTTACATTGAAACATATTGCAAGCTCATGTCAGCTCAGTTGTTAAACATTTAAAATCCTTATCTAGTATTTATCTGTCACTCACTCATTCATCCTTGACATCTTTATTAATTCCTGTTTAGTGTTTATTAGTTTCATAGACTCTGATTAATAGTCCATTTCATTTTGTTTGTAGGTTTAGTTTGTCAGGTTATACACACACACAACACATATATATATACAGTGTGCAATAGGCAAATTGTCACCATATTTTTAATTTTCCTTATGCATATTGAATGTTTTTGATTAAGCTTTGATACAAACATTTCAGAATGTTTGCATGTCAATCTGCAAACAGTGCTAAGAATTTGGAAAGAGTAGAATGAATCTAATGGTGATTACGAAGGTACAGCATGGAAAAATTATTCTGATCAATCTGATAAGGAAAGAATCCTAAATTTTGTTGTTGCGGATGACAGACTCAACATGGAGGCCTACATCAAGTGACTTGAAGAGGTAGGGCTACCCTGTCTCAAGAGGGCAGCTGCTGGAAGAACCTATGTTTTGCAACAAAACTATGTACCATGTCATACAAGCAGAAGAACCCTATAATAGCTTTTAAACAATTTCTGCAACCACATTCACACCTTACATCTGGTCATCTAACTCCCCAGACTGCAATCATCTTTATTATGTGTGAGACACAACTGATCAAGAGACCAACAAAACTCCTTTTAATACTAAAGATCAACTAAAGGTAGGGATTATGGCAGCATTCACCAACTTAAACAACTATCCAGGAGAGATACGGAGATTTCAAAATCATCTGGAGGCAATAGTTAAAACCAATGGCAATTTCGTTGAATAAATTTACTCTTTAATATTTCAAGATATTTTTGTGTAATTTTGGTAAATATTTGTTAAATTGAGATGCCAGTGTTATTTTTATTTTTGTGTAATTTTGACAAAAATTTATCCATTGAATCTTGCATATATGCACACAGATTCAAACATGTATGCATCTTGAGTGAGTGGTTATATATATATATATATATATATATATATATATATATATATATATATATATTACAATGTGTGCCAACTACCAAATTAGAGACTTAATACATTTTTTATCACCTAAAAATTTATCCAGATAGATATAAAGAATGTGGACACAGGAGTAAACAATGCATGGTGACTGTCAGTTTTACACTTGAATCTTGGAGCTTTGACTGAGGGCATGAATCAGTCATAATAAAGTGTTAACTTTTTTCCATATTTTTTATATTGAAGTTCTAAATCTCACACAGAAAGAAGGGCTATAGCTGAACATTTTTGTTGAGGCAACTAGGAAATCTAATTCAGATTATGTCTTAATTTCTCTTCAGATGAGAGGTGTGTGACAAATAATTCAGATTTCTCTTCAGATTAGAAGTGTGCAACAAATCTTAAAAATGGACAAAACAGAGTCTTAAACAGTCATTAATTGTCTGTAAAAGAAATGTATAACACCCAAAGAAATCCATGATTATATGGTACAGACACTTGCTGAGGAGTCTCCTTCATATGCAATTATGAAGTGGGTTGCTGAATTCAAGTGGGGTAGGAACAGATCAGATGCCAGGTCATCCAAAAAACTTCAACCACTGATGAACAATTTGATACCATTTGCCATTTGGTTTTGGATGACAAATGTCTTAATATCTAAGTCCATAGGTATTTGTTCTGGTTCAGCCTATACTATTTTAACTGAAATCTTAGAGATGAGCAAGCAGTCTGCAAGTGGGGTCACAACAATGCCTGACAACAGAGCAGAATCTAAAAAGGTTTGACATTTCTAGGACACTTCTGACTATCTTCCAGGTTGAGCCTTAGAATTTCCACCACAGATGAGTAACTTAAGATGAAACTTGGATTCACCATCAACTAAAACATCTGGCTGTCTAACTCATTTTATTGCTACCTGCTGGTAAATATTTGTGACCTAATGAGTAAGAAATTGTGTAAGTGTCTTCCAGATATTAGGGACATGGATTCAAATTTCATTAAAGATTTATTCTTTATTTGCAATCCAAGTTGTTTACTTAAGAGCCATACATTAGCGAATATCAAGCTGAGAGTTGCCATCAAGAACTACAAATATATGAAGAAAATACTAAAAAAAACACTTTTTTTCATTCTTAAAATTTTCTATGTTGATATCAAAATGTAATAAATGACTTGTTGATACATTATAGCTTTTGATTTTAATTGCTCTGAAAACCCACATGAGGTGTATAGTTACTACATGAGGTTACAGTTTGGATGTACAAAGGGAAATTGAAGTAGTAAATGCAGATTATGAGGATACATAAAGAGGGTAAGGAGAAGCACCCTCTTGGGAGTTTGTTCCATAAAGTAGTAGCCATTGGGAAGAAAATATCTCCTTAGAATTTCTTTTTTACTAATGGCTCATCAAGGAAATGGGGATGGTTTGCTCCTGTCTATATGCATATGTGCAGGAAAAAAACATTACCTAAAAGATCATGGTAGATCTTAGCTGTGAAGATCCTAACTAGTGGTACCAAAGAATAAATTTTGTCTGAACATTTTCTATAGATATGGTATTGAACATTGAAAGACAGGTTGTAGGCAATAATGGCATCCCAAATTTCCATAAACCAGTTCTATAAAGGCAGGTAATCTTTAGGAACCTATTTTGCATTTTTTTATTTTCAATCTGGGAATGAAACAAATTACCTTATAGCATTAAAAAAATGTTAAATCATTTTGATAATTTAATAGAAAACATTTATTTATTAAAATATTTTCAGATTGGAATTTCCATGTTCATCATATTTTTCTTGAGAAGTATAATGCTTTTTGACTTTAATGTGATATGGTTTCTTAGTCACATTCAAACTGAATCACTGCAGTCCCAAACATCCAATGAAAAACTTATCAAGTTTGTAACTAGAAAATTTGCCACACTTTTTACTTCAAGAGGATTTCTTTTGAAAGAATAAATTATGTTCATCACAGAAGATTTTCTTTCAGTCAGCACCTGCAAAATTATATTCTTAGCTCTTTGGATAGTTTTGGGTACAACATCTTTATGATAATTTCTCATAGGATGTGGTTTCCGGCTTTCTCTTTACCAATCTTCTCACTTTGTTTTTTTTTTTGTTTTTTTTCTCAATTGGAGTAGATAGATCTATCGCTTGGTTCACACTCCACCCACGTTTATTGAACAGGTTAAGAGGCTCATCCCTTGTTCCCTGTTTAGGATGTGGTTCCCGGCTTTCTCTTTACCAATCTTCTCACTTTGTTTTCTTTTTTTTTCAATTAAAGTAGATAGATTTATCTATTGCCCAGTTCACACTCCACCCACGTCTATTGAACAGGTTAAGAGGCTCATCCCTTGTTCCATGTTTAGGATGTGGTTTCCGGCTTTCGCTTTTCCAATCTTCTCACTTCGTTTTTTTGGGGTTTTTTTCTCAATTGGAGTAGATAGATCTACCTATCGCCTGGTTCACACTCCACCCATGTCTATTGAACAGGTTAAGAGGCTCATCCCTTATTCCCTGTTTAGGATGTGGTTTCCCAGCTTTCTCTTTTTCAATCTTTTCACTATTACGTAGCCCCCTGCACATCAGTGGCGTTACCGCCTTGCTCAGGGCAATACGATTAAAAAAAAAAAAAAAAAAAAAAAAAATGTTTTCAACATAATGATGGAAATCATTAACAGAGATCTCATGTGTGTTATGTGTTGTAGAGCATGTGTCTATTTGAGTTTCACTCGAGTATATGTGTATAGTGTAACTAATGTTTTACCTACACCACTGGCTATTGATATATAAAATTATTTTTGGATGATCCAACAATTAGTTCACAAAGCTTTTATGGTTTTAAGAATCTGTTCATATGAACTGATATGATGCCATATTATTATGAAAACCAGGAAGATCTAGTTGAGATATGGCAGCAATACTCCATTTTTGGTCTGATCTGATGAGTAAAGATAGAATCTGATAGGTGAAATCGCATACTTTTCTGAAGCAGTATAAAGTGCTACCATATTTAGAGTGTTTTTCACATGAGCTCACTTGATGTCTGGAGTGAACTTGAGTTTAAAAACTGTTTAAAACAGGTAGCTTCATTGAGAGTGAAACTATTTATCATGACTGGTGATAATTTAGGGTTGGCATGTTGAAGATGAAAAGTTATGAGCTTGGTTTTAAAAGTATTGAGAGTTAAAGCCAGTTTTTCATCATTAGGCTGTTAAAGCTAGGTCAGATGTGAAATCAGTTGCCAGGTTTTAGTGATCTTGATTTTTTGGAGGTGTATCCATACTTAGATATTCCTCTAATTTGTAATGTCATCAATAAGGTGGCTGCTGGAAGACTATGTCTAGTAACAGGACTCTGCACTATGCCATACAAGCAGCAGAACTCAGTTATGGCTGTCAGATTATTTCTGCTACCACATCGCCCCTCACATTTGGCCATCTAACTCCTTAAACTGTAATCCACTTGATTATTATATGTAATGTGCAGTTAAGTGAGAGGCAAACAAAAGTCCTTGTTATACCAAAGTCATCTTTGATATAACAAAGCAAATGATTATGGCAGCATTCCCCAACTTAAACAAGGAGACTAACCGGAAAAGGTGTTGGAGATTCCAGTTGTCTGGTGGCCATTATTGAAACCAATGGCAATTTTATTGAATGCTTTAGTATTGCAAGATATTTTTGTGCAATTTTGATAAATATATCTATCAAAATGAGATGTAAGTGTTATTTTCATTTTTGTGAAATTTATACAATTTATCCATTGCACATTGTATTATTATGCTGAAAGGAACATTAATATACTAATTTTTTTCTGTAACTGTTTATATGTATTCACATTTTGACAATACTTATGAGTAAACAAAATTTTATTTACATCAAAGCTAGGGTTGTAAATAAAATTCTGAGCCTGAATAAATTCATTATTTCCATTATAATCATCAATTTTTCATTCTGGCATCAATAAACATAGATATTTGATACATCCCTTTTTAATTCTACTTATATTCATATATATATTATATAATTAAATATTTCATATATAAAAATTATTAGTATATATATATATATATATAATTTCAATATTTTATATATAAAACTTATTATTAGATATATATATATATATATATATATATATATATATATATATAATTTCAATATTTTCATTGGTTAGTTCCAGTGACTTGACCCAAACAGTTGGGAGTTTAATACCAGGTTACAGCAGTGGTGACTAAGTAACTTAGAGAGTTTGGTTGGAGGGAGATAACTCATACTACCAAAGCTTTGACCAAAGAATGAGAATGATATACCCCAGTGATCATAATAGAGCATTCGGTTTGGGATTCCTGGCACCTGAAAAAGGTTGGAGCATACAATGGCCAAAACATTCTAAAAATGGCAACAAAGATGAGGACAATAGTCTGAATAATATAAATAGTGTAAATACTACCTCATCTCAGAAATATTGACAAATACTTATTGATCCTCTTCTATATTTTATACATATACTGATTGTGGCAAATTTCTTCCTACTTTTGAAAATGTTTGTATTTTAGTTTTGTTTGTGACAAATTTCTCATCTTATTCTAGGAGAATCACTATTAAGGCCTATATTGCCTGGTTCACACTCCACCCATGTCTATTGAACAGGTGGAGAGGCTCATCCCTTGTTCCTTGTTTAGGATGTGGTTTCCAGCTTTCTCTTTTCCAATCTTTTCATTCCTATGTAGCCCCCTGCACTTCAGTGGCGTTACCGCCTTGCTCGGGGTGATATGATAAAAAAAAAATGTATATATAAAACTTATTATTAGTTAATATATATATATATATATATATAATTTTAATATTTTATATATAAAACTTATTATTAGTTAATAATTAGTTAATGAGGTAAAAATCACAAACCATAAAAATTTCCAAGTCACAATGTAAACTATATTAATTTAAAAAAAAAAATTAATTATATATATATATATATATATATATATATATATATATTTGTTTTAATATTATTTTTTAATGAATACTTGTATTGATAGTTCATTTTTATAAATTAAACAGTACATTATAATTTCCATTGGCCTAATTTGTTCAAGAAATCTTATTAACAAAATATTTATCTTCTGGCAGAAGGCAAACCTGCATACTCCCAGTACTGAGGATATGCTGTCATAAGATCAGATGTGTGTTACCACTAGACTACTGCAGATTCATGGCAGACAAGATTCAATTTAAGTTTTAAATTTATTCTCTTTCTCCTTGTTATTAATGTTCTAATTCTTCCACACTCTGTAATCCCTTGCATCTTAGTGGCTTTACTGCTTTACTTGGGGTGATATTGATTAAAATATATATATATAAATATAAATTATTTTAATATTCTATGTATAAAAATTATTATTATTCTCTATATGTATAATTTTAATATTTAAAATTTAATAGAATATATATATATATATATATATATATATATATTGTTTTATCTCTGGTGGTAACTCAATCAAGTCTGTAGCTAGACATCTAATTATTAACTGAAATTGGATTTGAAATTTTCTCTGTATAATGTTTTCTGTGTATGATCAAAATTCATTAAGTGTGAAAGTAAGTGTGATTAAATATGGGACAAAGTGAAAAATGATGTAGAATTGTTTTTGTTGAATTTTATGCTGTTTTGTTTTCATTGGTTGGGCAGAGGTCACATATTCATATTGTCATGTTATTATATATATATATATAACAATTTTGTTATGTATATGTGTCATGTTTACCTCATGGTATTTGTGTACATTTAATTCTGGAAATGTTAATTTAATTTAAATGTGTATTAAAAAAGCTTGCATATTAGTGTATCTTAATAGAATGCTAAATTTGACCAATGTTTGAAGTGAATGTGTAATACTTGGTGACATTCTCTGTCCTTACAGTAAAAGTTTTATGAATATAAATTAAATATACTGGTTAGAAAGATTTTGTTGAACCATAAGTGTTTGTTTATTTGTAAAAAATACATTTTTCATCATTAGACTGCAGATATAATTGTGTACATGCACACACACATGAATGTAAAGTGCATGTATACATATTTCTGCTCTATTAAAAGGCAAATATACATTTGTTTATCCTTTAAGTAACGTCATTGACACTGTTTCAAAATTGTAAGTTATTTTTTTTCTTTTAATAATTTAGGATATTTTTTTTAAATTTAGTCAACCAAGAATATTTTCTAAAGTATTAAACTGGGCAACATGTTATTTTGGAAAGAGAAAAACAATATATTGTTTTTTTTTTATTGGAGAGTTACTTGTTGAAATAATATTTACCATATTACTGACTTGACCTCTCACCTTTAAGAAAGGTCATCTAAAAAAATCAAGGAATATTTCTTTTTCATATTTTTTGTTCATTTTCATCTTCATAAAAACATTGGGATTATTTTTTTATATTTATTTTTATTATGGTTGATATTGAAAAGATTCTGCTTTTGTTGCCTCTATATCCACCAAAATTTTATTGATGAAACTTCTGCAGTCAATAAAACAAGGAGGAAAAAAGCAAATGTAAAAGAAATCTGATTTTTTTTCCTTTTATGAAAATATGAAGCACTCACCTAATACTTCAGCTTTCACTTTGATCATAATTTAGAAAGCAGGTTTTTTAAATAGGATTGCAAACCTCAAACTGCTATTTATACCCACAGTTATAGTGTTAAAGCAACGGTTGTATTAAAATACTTGCTAACGATTTATGACAGATTTCTCATCATTTGTGACCACAGATCTTAAATGAATATTGTTCCAAATAGCATCACTCCATTGCACTAATGACATAAGATCAGAATTACTCGCTAACATCTGCATCATTATGCTGATAGAATTAAGTCATTTTTGCACTTATCCAAGCACACTAGCTGATGGGTACATAAATAAACAGCCTTATGTCACCTAGCATCATTGTGATTGGATGAATAAATAGGGTCATTTGATATTTTATCATTCTTGAAAAAATTTTCATAATGTAGATGTATATATTTTTAATTTTTCTTCATTTCTTCTATGTGCTGTGTTCTTTAAGGATGTGAGCAATCATGACTCTCCACAATTTCCTATTTCTTACAGCCCAAACCAAAATTTGTCCTCTTGCTATCTTTCTTGTTCATGTCATACCATTCATTTAAACAAGCTCATTATTTATATTACTGATTCTTCCTTGTTTTCAATGTCTCTCAAAGCCCACTTTCCCCATAAATTTCAACTTTTTTTCTAGTCCCAAACAATAGTATCCTTTTTGTTACCATTCTTATTGCCTACATGCTCTGTTCATGGTACTCTGAGTATTTTTCTGCAGAACAACATTTCTGTTGCCTCAAGTTTCCTCTTTATCTGTAAGGAAATGATATAAGCATTCACTGCCACATAGAAAGATTGATATAATAGCAGTTCAGCACTTTTCTTTGTGGCATCTAAAATTTTCTTAATTTTTGCTTAGTTTCTGGAACACTTCTTTTGCTATTACAATGCATCTTTGGATTTCTGTCACATTTTCTGTTGTATGCTATTGTGGCAGATAAGAAATTAAGAATTACAAGCATTTTGGACAAACCCAACTAAAACATACAAAGTAAAATTGCACACTCACAAAAGTGGATTTAAATGACTAAAATCATTTTGGGGAAAACCCAAAACAATGCCAAATTTCAAAAGTCAGTGTGAAAAGCAAATTCTGGTTCCTGATTGGATACAAAATACAAAAATGAATGGTGACATCAGTCAAATGTTTTTCACACCTAAAGCAGAAAGTGCCTCTGGAGTCGGGCACATGACCAGATTTAATTATTTAAGGACATTCTGTGACTGGTCAACAGAGTCAGATGGGAGCAGCAAGACAAAACTACTAATATGTAATGGGAGAAACTTCAACCACAACTGACCTCGATGTAAGGTCACATTGCACCTTGTTCTCTTTCTCCTTCTTTCTTGTGTGCTGATTCATTCTACTTCTTCTCCATTCAAAGACATTCCTACCAAATAAACACATACATTCCTACCTAACAAACACATACATTCATACGTATGCATATACTCTTTCAACAATTACTACTATGAACATTTCTACAAATCTTGATACCTTTAATTTTCTCATTGGACATTAACTCAAACTAATACTTATTCTTGTTATTCTATTCTTTCAATAAATTTCTATTTTAAAATGAAAAATGTATATTTTATTCTTACATTATTCCACACTAATCCACACATTCCTGCCTGCAACCAACCTTCTGATAATTCTGATGATAACAAGCATCAAGCTTGTAAGCTGTAGGGAGTTCAGTTAAGTTTGACACAAGGCCAAATCAAATAAACATTAACCATCTCCCAATAGCTTCACTATAACACATTCCAAAAGTCAAATATTTGTACTACATTTTGGGTTTGTCTTTCCTGCTGATAACCATGCATTTTTTTTTTTACAATTGATGGTTACTCTTTTTTAAAATTCATTTTTAATACATGAGAAAAAAAAAACTATTCAGAAAATAATGTGTTTGCCTGATTAACCATCAAGAAAGTAGATACATCAATAAGTATACAGGTTGTTTTCCATAAAAGTGTAAATTGATAAATGTATTTTTTTTTTCTTTAATCATTTTATTATTTCACCCCAAGCAAGGTTAGTGCACAGGGGATTACAGTGAAAGAAAAGCCTGGCTACAGTGAACTTCGAAGAAAGGATAAAAGATGGATGACATTCAAGAAGATTGGTGTTACATTAATGTTTTGAAGATTGTAACTATCAGAGAGGCAATTAAATGGAATGGAGTAAGGTGTAAAATGCATGAAAAGAAATTCTTACAGTAGAAGAGGTGGTTACATTTATCTATTTCAACAGTAAAAGGGTGATATGAAAAGATTTGTAGAAAAGATTGAGGAAAGTCACATTACAGCTATTTGAATATAACAAGAACCAGTTGTATGATTTTAATGAAACTTTGCAATTGGAGAGAACCTTACCACACATGTAGAAATACTCTTCTATCAAATGGCTCAGTCAGCAGTGATATACCACTGAGTGAACTTGTAGATTTGTTAATATTACCTTTATAATGATTTTGTCCATGCTTCATCTCTTATGCTGGTCTTTTTTGCAAGAATTACTGAAATGTGTCCGCTTCTCTACAGTCTATATTTAGATTCCTGGAACTTCTGGCTTTTCTCAAAGCTAAAACAAAATGTGGAGAAGAGAATGTGGCATACTCTCCGGAAAGAGAAATTTTAAAACATTTAGAAAGTGAAATAAACACAGGGATCATTATTATCATCTATGTATCACATATTTTCAGGATATAAGCGATCATGTTTCTCCACAACTTCCTATCTCATGTGGCTCTTAATAGTTTTACATCTTTTGCTAAGGCTCTTGCTCCCTTCCACCATCCATTCATACAAGCTCATTAGGTAAGTGGCTTACTGGCCTCCCCAGTCTATTTTGCTCTCAATATGCCCCTTGGAGGTTAAGTTTCCCAAGACCTTCTTCCTCATTATCTCTCTGAGGAATTTTAGCTATTTCTTCCTGATTCTGAGAATCATTGATCTTTCTGTTTCAATTTTCTTTTAGACTTCTATTTTGCTTACTCACTCTGTCCATGGAATTTTCAGTATCCTTCTATAGAACCACATTTCTGCTGCCTCAAGTTTTTTACTCATCTGTAATGAGATTGTCCAACATTCACTGCCATACAAGAGGATGGACATCAAATCGTAATACAACACCCTTTCCTTCATTTTTCCTGAAAGTTTTCCATTTCTTAGCACGTTGCTTAGCTTTTCAAATGATTCTTCTGCTTGTCCAATTAGTGTTGGGTGTGAAATTACAAAAAGGAGCATTTTTAAAAGAACTAATTATCTTCTTTTTTATACAATGTCTGTTAAGGAAGTGTGCAATCATAGCACTTGACAACTTCTTATTCTTTGTAGATCAAACCTATTTTTTTACTAATATTAGATGACTGGATATCACCCAGATTTACCTTTTATACATTCACGAAACATATCCACATTGCATTAAAATTTCATGAATATTTTATAAAAGCAGACAATATCAATTACTGTAAACCATTCTTGAAGATAGCAGAAAAATTGAAGAAGAATGTTCTAGATACTGTTCAAGAAAAATACGTACTGAACAATTTTAAGAAAGAATTGATGAACACCTGAGAAATATACTAAAAATAAAATACTATTATATTGGTGGGGTTGCATTATAGTAATAGTGGTAATAATAATAGCAGCAGTAATATGGCATTAATATTTTAATGTCGGACTTTCCAAATTATGAATAATCCTTTTCAGATGAGGAGAAAATTCCATCAGAAATTGTCCAAAGTTCTTTTTGGAAGAAAAGTACAGGAAATAACTTCAGGTTATGTAGAAAAATTGTGACTTTCATAGAACTATTGAGTGTTGCATCATAGGCAAAGAGTAACATGTATATATATATATATATATATATATATATATGTGTGTGTGTGTGTGTATATATATATATATATATATATATATATATATATATATATATATATATATATATATATCTGATGTCTGTATATGTATATATATATGTATACATATATATATATATATATATATATATATATAACAGACATCAGATATATATATATATATATATATATATATATATATTTGTAAAAATATACTCAGTTATGATAGGAGATTAAGGTCAGGATGGTTAAATAAAAAGAAGACAAGAGGAAAACTGTATTAACTTGCCCACGTGTTTTGTCCTGTCATGGACTTTATCAAGGCAAAAAGACAAAATGAGCTTTATTCCAAATTATGTATCTCTAAACAAAACTATTATGGACATTGTCAAATCTAAAAAAAAGAAAATCATAATAATGAACAAAATTGTTCCTCAATGTACATTGAAGAAACAACTAGAAATCTAAAAAACGTATATATGAACACAGAAGAGACATCACAAATAACAATCTAATAAATGCATTAGTGATTCACAGTAATAAATGCAACCACAATTTCGATTTAAAAAATACCACACTAATAAAAAGAGAAAGCAATTTATTCAGAAGGAAAATTCTCGAGAGCGCTGCCATTTAGTACTACCAAAATATCAATTTATGCCCTGGTTTTTTCCCAATCACACCTTTTCTATTGGAAATGATACTGAAACAGACTAACATACACAGTAAAAAGTCCAAAGAAAATGGTCAAATTTCTTTCATTTTAACATCTCGTGACATTGCATTACACATGAAGGAATTCTGACACTAAAAATGTTCTGTCAACCTTTTTGAATGATTTGTGAGTGATTTTTATAGTTGCCAACACTGTTTGTTTATAGATATGTAATTTGGAATAAAACTCATTTTGTCTTTTTGCCTTGATAATATCCATCACAGAACAAAATGCATAGATGAGTTAAATACAGTTTTACTCTTGTCTTCTTTTTATTTAACCATATATATATATAACACACATCATATTATATATATATATATATATATACAATCTTCAGATTGAAAAATACAGACCTAATAAGTAACAACATCATAACAGTATTCTTACAAAACTTCAAAGTTGGCATGAACCTGTGACAAATACTTTTTACATTAAACCTATCAACACACTGTCTCTATTCTGATATTGAGCAATTTATGAAAAATACCTGCTTGCCAAAACCTCTTTTATCAGTAAAACTACTAAAAAAAAACAATAATCTTGGCACTAAAAATTATCACAACTCAACACTATATATATGTGTGTGTGTGTGTGTGTGTGTATATGTTTTATGGAAAGTTCAGAAATGACTAAACTGAAGTAACAACTGACATATTTATTTGTTTGAACATTATTTTTAACCCATACTCATATTTGAGTAGACATTCTGTTTTTAATTAAGTGGGATATTTATATATATATATTTCTACCAGCCTGATTATTTACAAGAAATTTTTTATGAAAATGTGTGTCATTCAGCAAGATTTGAACTTGCAACCCCTGACAACATAGGAGAAGCCACAAATTCATCTGGTGTATCATACACCGCTTGACCACAAATGATTCCACAGTTAAATCAAGCCATATATACACAACATTTGATTTTTCATAAATAACCATCTTTACTCTGAAATGTATCATAATGTAAACAAATGTAAACAAATATAAAGAATGTTATGGAAAATTTATGGAATTAATAACTGGCATATTGAATTTATTCATTTGAACATTATTTTTAATCAATACTAATATTTAAGTAGATATTCTGTATTTAATTAAACTGTATATTTATGTATATATTTCTATAGGAATTATTATTTAAAAGAAATTTTGTTACAAAAATGTGTGTCATTCAGCAGGATTTGAAGCTGTGACTCCTAACAACATAGAATAAGCCACCAATTGATCTGCTCAACCACAAATGATTTCACAGTCCAATCAAAGTTAAATCAATTGGCACAATCTACAGACATCACCCTCATTATATGGTTTGGATTTTTTATTATTATTCATGTTATATCAGGGTCTTTTTCATTTTTTTGGTTTACCAAGAGGAAAAGTTAGCCATATTGTTTCCAGAACAAAAAATTACTATAGGAAAGATCAGAAATATTCTCCAGATGTAATCACACAAGAAATATATCTTGGGATCATACAAACCTGGATGAAAAGTAACTCCCTAATTTCCAAATTTTTGGTTGTTTGAAGGTTCAAGTCGCATGTTTGAAAATATCCTTGTTGTACATTTGGAAATGTTAGAAAATTAGTTATTATAAATTGCCTGAAGATACCAAAAAGTTGAAACCTAGGTTGTGGAAATAATTTGTTTCCAAATTAAAAATATTCAAAAGCTGTACAATATATATGTATTGAGCACTTTTTTAATACAACTGTGTACTGGCCTAATTTAATTATGACCAAAACCTGATTAACGAATAATATATATATATATATATATATATATATATATATAGATAGATATATATAGATAGATATATATATATATATATATATAGATAGATATATATAGATAGATATATATATATATATAGATAGATAGATAGATAGATAGATAGATAGATAGATAGATAGATGGATAGATAGATATAGATAGATAGATGTCAGAAACCTGATACCAAAGTTTGTAAAAGCATTTTTTTTATTCCCTATATATATATATATATATATATATATATATATATATATATTATAAACATATATTGTTAAATATAACAGATGATGAATGTCTATTATGTTTAATCATGAGCCACTCTAAACATTGTATTTTGGCTTTAATTTCAGGTGAGAATAAACACAAAAATTGTCCAACATTTGGATATTTTTTTATTATGCTGGCTCTAAGTTTTCAGCTCACATGAACTATCTTTAGAGAGTTTACAGGGACATTAACATAAAGACATTCACCATCAAATATGATTTTATCTTGTGTTGGCATAAAACATTGCTATGCAATGATAACAGTCACCGAATAGCAGATACAGGTCATAAATTTGTAATGCAGTTCTATGACATCACAATGCATGAAAGACCCAAATGTTAACACAACTATATGTCTAAATGCAATGTAATGTGTTGTGAATAAACTGAAATGTAATTTTATTCAGTGTAGGTTGCTTTGATTTAATGTAAATCGCCTCCAATATCTGAAGGTTCTTTTTACTGTGTGTATGTGTGAGTATTATTGTGTTATCGACTAAAACCTGTGTAATATTACCTACATGGCTATGTTTTTCTAAGAAATCGTTAATTGACCTATGATGTGAAAGGTGGCAGATAAGTCTACAAGAGAGCATGGTTGTAGTAAAACCAATATATATAGTGGGTTTATTATTGGTACTAGAGATAGAATCTCTGAACAGGTATGTAAATTGATACACTACATTGGTTTTCTGTAGAGGATTTAGTTGAGTGCTTGTAGGGTTATTAGAGACTATGAGGTCAATTGTTTTAAATTTTTTATAATATATGATGAATTTAATTTGATTATTACTATCCACTGGTTTAACATTTCTACGTATCATGTTTTTGAAAGTTTTTCATCTTGTTTGTAATTATTATATATTTGGTTGCAATAGTATAAGTTAATAGTGCTATGTTTATTTTGATATACACCATTATTATAAATAATACAAAATACACTATATATATATATATATATATATATATATATATATATATATATATATATACTATGCAATTGATAAATTCACATTTGTAATGGAAGAGTGAGAAGAGATTTTGAAGTTGTCTGGAGGTCATAGTTTAAACCAATAGTGATTTTATTAACTGAATTTACTATTTAGTATTCAAGATATTTTTGTGTAATTTTGGTGAATATATCTGTTAAAATGAGATTTTAATGCTATTTTCATTATAGTGTAATAAGACGACAATTTATCCATCGCACACTGTATGAATACAGCAATGAATACGTATTCTGCAGTCTTAAAAAATAGTTAATCAGTATATATTTATTTTTTAATATAATTTCCTCCCTCGTTAATTCACTTAATTTAAGTATTAATTACATAGAATTAAAATTTCTGATCAAAATTCAGTTAATCACACCATATTAAGCTACAGATGTATCCGCCCTCATGTATATCTATGTTGAATTCCACACCTTGGAATACATCTGATAAAAGATGATTGAATTTGAATCAATAAAGACAAACTGCTTACAGTTTTGACCAGAAAAAATAGCATAAAATCTAAGAGCAATAAAAATTCTGAAACCATTCAAGCAAATGACAAAACAGCTGTGTCACATCAGAGGAATAAACAAAAAATACAGAGAAAAAAGTACAAGATTTCAAAGGTGAAGCCAGAATAAATCATGGAGATATTTGTTGCAGATTGTGCCAGGAAGAGAAATTGGCCATAATAGCAGAGATGCCATGTTAAACGAGTGTAACATGATAATGTCTAAGTGAAGGCATCTTAAAAAAGAAATCCTGGGTACATAGAAACCCAGATGAATTTCTATTTTTTGTCACTGTTCTCTCTCTCTTTAGAAAAAGTTGAGTTCAGTTTCCACTTCCAATGCGGGTTATTTTTCTTTCTTTTTTTCCTCTTACTCCTCTCATTTCACTCTTGCGATGTTGGTGTATTTTGAGAGTAACTTTGTAGAATTTCCTCACCTATGGCTGACAATACCTAATGGTTGAAACCCAGTTAGACTGGTGTTTATTTCTCATTTAGTGAGTATATATATATATATATATCATTGAACTCTACCCTTTATATATATTTATATAAAGGGTAGAGTTCAAAGATGAATGACCTGGTGCATAAAAAGAAAGTCCTGGAGAATGTACATATAATTCAAGTATTATTAAAGATAACAGATATTTTGTGTCAATTAATATGTATGGCTAACCACTCATATCTAAGGATGTCTGTCTACTGTGGTGGATAGCTAATCCCCATTGCAGATGCTTTCTCAGGCACATTTGTGTTTGTTCAACACCCACAGAGCCCACCTGTGGTTTATATTGCTATTATGCTGAGTGGACCTTAGTTACAGTTTCTGGAAGAGAACAAGTTATCTAGCATGAATAAAAGTCTGAACAAGGTCAGGATTCTGAAACTCATAGTTACAATGACTTGTGACTTTGTGCTAGTACAACCATCAATGGCTCGCATAGAGTCTCATCTACCCAATTTCACTCACAAAGCTTGGGTCAACCCATGGAATAGTTTTCAGGCACTTTCCAAAGGTGACGCATGTTGGGGTCGCCTCCTTCAGATTTATAACATCAAGAAGTCACCTTTCTCACAAATTGTCTTTGATTAGATTTGAACCCAGGCTTCATGGTCAGAAAGTTAATGTTCTAACCACTTGGTCATGTTCCTATATGTCAATTAATAATATTTACCTTAAAGAACATTTGCTGTCTAAATACATAGAAAAAAAAATATATATATATATATCAGAATAATGACTTGATACCACAAAATAAAAATATAGATCTGAATAAACATAATTTTATGTTCACTTGTTTTTTTTATAATATTCAGATCTAGGCTACCTTTTGGTCAAGGCTTCTTCAGAGACCAATTGTTGATACAATTATAATTCTATTAGACTAAATAGTAAAGAATTCCAAGAGATAATGCTGGAACATGTTTAAAATTATGATTATTATAAATACATAAAATTAAAAAAATAAATTTATGATTAAAATAATTGTGTCAAGAAAGAAATGGGTAAATGATCCATCAGAGCATAAAAGAGAAAAAAATGAAGCTCACATATCTCTATTTTGCACATAAGTAGATCAAAATATCATATATATATTGTATTTAAATTGCCTACATGTTTCATCCTGGACAAAACGCATAAGCAATTTAAATACAGTTTTTTTCTTGTCTTGTTTTTATTTAACCATCCTGTTCTTAATCTCAGATCATAACTGAGTATATTTTTACATACATATATATGTACATACTTACATTCTCTAGGCCTCTCTTTGTATGCATTAGGTCATTCATCTTTGAATTTATTGGAGAATATAAGAATAATTCAAATATTATTTAATACAACAGATATTTTGTTTTAATTAAAAGTATTTGCCTAGAAGAACATTTTCTGTTGAAATACATAGAATATATATAATAATGTATGTATTCAGACATAGTAATTACCTGCATAAATGATAGAAGGAAGTATGTACATCTTTGTGTCTATACAGAACTGTGTAGATGTCAATCTCCTGGTTAACTTGAGACAATTTATCAACAATAATCCTCATATAAAAATCTTATTCAAAAACTGAAGAATGTCCAATAAAAAAATAAATAGATAGTTGAACTTAAAACTTTCATGCCTAATAAAAACTGGTGTGTCCAAAGAACAGATATCCAGTTGACACCATTATTACTGCATATGCTTTTGTCTACTTCAGCAATGTTGTTTTAAAAACAATGATGAGAATTTTGATAAAACCCAATTGTATGAAAATAGATTTATAGATTTTCTTTATTCTTGAGAATTGTCAAAAAAGATATTATACAATATATATTTTATTGAAAAAAAGTCCTGTTTTCGTAGTTATTTATAAAATGATAAACAATAACTATTGCATTTTATTTGCTAACATATTTTGATAATATTTTAACAAATTTTTTAATTAAAATATTTTTCAAAATTGTTTCTTTATAAAATAGCAAATGAATCTTTATAAAAGGTAAATAATAAATATCACACTGACCTTATTATAATCTTGTAAATAAACATTGCTGAGGGAGTCAAAAATATATACAGAAATAGTGGTATCAAGAGAATAACGATCCTTTTGAGAATCATTGTGTTTTGAGCATGAAGTTTAAACATTGCCAAAGTTTGTGTATACACACACACACACATATATAAGCTTGTTAACAATTACCTATGAAACATGTTTGCTAAGTATTGCCATATAGTAATCATTTTTGTATGCATATATACATAATTTTGCATGTTTTATTCATTCTTACAATTACATTATCAGAATACGTTTTACAAACTGACTTCCTCTTTTTTCTTAACTGATAAATGAGTGAACTTTTTTTTTACTTTGTTCCATTTTTTACCACACCCCCAAAAATAATGAATTTGTGATCACTGAGGAAATGAATTCAAGGAGCAGCAAATGCCAGCCATAATAATATACATACCTAAAATGTCTTCTACAACTGCATTAAGAAAAAATAATTGAGAGAAAGATTTAAGTTATTCTCAAAATGGTTGAAAATAATTGAATCAAATCTTCCCAGAAGATCCATTATACAATCCCATTAATTTTTTTATAGTATTTTTATGAAGCCTGTATTATTGGTAACTATCATATTTAGTAGTATGTATGACATACAGGCAAAAAAAGAAGTGCCTCAATTTTAGAAGGGAATTGCCGGTTTCAATTCTTAGGAATGACTGCAAAACACTTTCCTCTCCCCTTTTATAAGCAGAAGCACACAAATGTATGCTGAAATTTTTTCTTAGCTGATAAAATAAGCAAATTCTCAGTTTGACCTGACACAGTCCTGGTCTGTCTTGCCCTGAAGTCAGAATGCTGCATTTGTTCATCTGAATTTCCTCTTGTGTGTCAACCTAAATTCTTACTTTGCAAACTTTTTACCAGATTACCGTTGCTTTGCCTTATTACTGGTCAAGTGCCCCTGCTGTTCTCAACAGGCTCCAAAGGAGAATCTGTAATGTGATTGATCCCAACCTGGCAGCTCAACTTCAGCCACTTTCTCACCAGCGGGATGTGGCTTTCCTCTGTCTATTCTACAAATATTTTCATGGCTTCTGCTCTGAAGAACTTAGGTCACTAGTGCCCTCTTTGCAGGAATTTACTCATGCAACCAGACTGGCAACAAAGTCCCACCCTTTTACAGTTAAATCAACCAAATGCAGATGATAATTCTACTCCATCAGCTTCTTTATTCACACTTCCCACCTGTGGAACTCTTTTATATATACCTGCTTTCCTGACGGTTACAACTGCCAGGAATTTAAATGCAATGTCAATTCCGATCTCTTATCCACTTGATTCCAGCCCTTTCTACTTCACCCTATATATCTTGTTATTTTCCTTTCTCTCTAACTTTGCAATTGTCTTCACTCCTGTGTTCACATCCTTCTCTTGCCCTTTCTCTCTCACCCCCTGTAGCTGGTTTGTCTTTTTCTTCACTCTCCTCCTGCCTAAAACTTTAACTCTTATGTCACCCCTAGCACATGAGTGGCAGTACCACCTTGCTTGGGATGAAATAATTAAAAAAAAAATTTGCCTTGTTTATATTATTTGTTTGTTTATGTTATTTTTTGCCTTGTTCTTTTTCTCATTGTTTATTGCAAACTTTGACAATTCTGTTTGAGAGACAGTTCCATTACTTATATTGCATCTGACCATGGCTATTTTACATTTGATCATTAGTAATATTTTTGAATTACCAAAAGTACAATACAATATAATGACCATAAGTTGTAGAACATTTATAGCATTATCATATCATTTTGTATACATTCATTAAGATCATTTGGGCACTGTTTATGAAAAAAGAGCACTTCACTCCACCAGAAATTTGAAACAGTATGCTGTTCTGCTTGGCATTTGCACCAGAAGCTCCAACAAAAACATTTTTAGAGGTTAAAATAAAAACAGAAAATAAAAAGAAATAAAAACACAAAATAAAAAGACCAAAAATAATAATAATCTCCAAGGCGGTCACCAACAGGAAAGACTGTCCATGGATGTGCAAGGAAAAGAGGGCTTCCAGGCACTAAATAGAAACCAAGGAATCTCAGCCTTTTTAGCTGGGATTCTCAAACAAAAAAGATATACCTTTCTGCTTGGGTATAATTTTACCTTCAAAAATTCACCATCTTGTGAATAAAAACCAGTCCTAAAATATTTCGAGTGTCTCTGTTTTCTACTTTTTCCTTTGCCTATTTTTTTCAGCGACAATAGCAATTCAACAAGTATTGGATGTTTAAGTGAAAGAACCCAAAAATTAACCCTGCAATAGCCATAGCATTCTCGCATTTAAGGGTATTTGGGTGACAATCTGTGGAGAGTGCAATGGATTTGGAAAGAGTTGGATGATATATGCAGTCAACAATATGGTGTTTTGAGTGATCACTAGCGATGATAATATTATGCCTCCATTTATTTTCACACAGGGCTGCTGAATGACCCTATGCCTAGCAGGAATCTGTACCATACCACACAAGCAGAAGAAACATCACCTTTACATCTGACCACTTATCTCTCCAGACTGCAACCCTCTTTATTATGTATGCAGTTGAATGAGTGAAAAAAACCCTTGTAACACCACAGATGAATTGAAGACAAGGGTTATCAAAGTATTCACTATCTTAAATAAGGAGACCATCCAGATATGCAGGAGATTCCAAAATTGTCTGGAGGCTGTAGTGATTTTATTCAATGTATTTCAAGATAATTTTGTGTAATGTTGGTCAATATATCTGTTAAAATGAGATGTCAGTGTTAATTTTCATTTGTGTAATTTAGACAACAGTTTATCCATCTCACCCTGCATACACACACATACACATACATATCAGACATCTGCCATCAGTAATTTTTCAGGGTAGGCAACTTGTGACCTTTATGTAGTAAATCTACAAAAACAATATTTTGCATTTTATACATAATAATAGGAATAACCTTAATAATTTAGTGCATATTGTGACATAAAAGTAAAATGTTGCTGCTAATTTATTTTATCCATGGTAGACATTGTCTACCTAGATAATACATGTCCCTATGTATATTAGTTCAGGATTATAATCTCCATTCTGTAAACTTGCAGTCTGATATAACCACAAGGAAAGAAATCTGGCCAGTGTGTTTACTTTCATGTCAAATCTACTGATTTGGAAACTGTTCATTCAAGTAGTCATAAATAATTATAGAATAATAACAAAGGTGCCATCTTATTGAAACATGCATGTCAATTATTTCATCTGCAGCCAACTTTTCAACTCACCAATCTCTCTTTCACAGGCAGGATGTAAAGAGTCTAAGACCGCTTTATCGCTACAACCATGGAAAGTGCTGGAATGAACTGCATCACCTGGTTCTAACAGGTTTGACTTTCATGGCTAGGACCCACCATGTCATTCACATAGTAACAAACCACCCACACTCCCTCTATATTTTATTGACAAGAAGTAGGTTTCACTCAAACAGTGACTTTATGCAAACTGTGGCCCTATGGGACAATCTACCAAGAGGTTATCTTGACCTGTGTAAGTCTAGAGTCAGTCATTATCTTCACCTCCTAGCCATAAAAACTAGCCCTGAAAGTAAGCTCCTGCCTTGAATGGCTTTGGGCCTTGTACAGGGTGAACCATACTATAAAAAAAAAAAAAAAAAACCTGCTGAGTTTTATTTTCCCAAATGTAACAAAATTACTTTTTTCAAAATTACTAAAATTATTTTTTCCATTTTTTTAAATCATTTTCCCCCAAGCAAGTCAGGAATGCCACTAGAATGCAGTGGGTGACAGGATTAAAAGTAAAAGAGAAGACTGAAAATAGGGAGGATTGAGGAAAAGACAACAAAGTGAATAAGATTTAAGAAAACAGAAGATGATGATAAAATGTTGTAGATAATATAATATTGCAAATGTTAAATGATTTATTTTAAAATAGTTCTTATTGATTTGTGCTCTTCAAGGATACTGAACATAATCATGTGAAATCTTATTTTTCATAATACACTAAATGCTAATCTTTCATTCTATAATTTTTTAATAATTTCAATTTGTTTTATTAAAATAAATAGTGTATCTTATGTCCCCCATGCTGGGGATATAGTTATTCATAATTGGGATAAGAATGATCTTGAACAAAAGAAACATCCTCTATCAAGAAATAAGATTCTTGATAAACTTTTCCAAATTAAAAACTGTGATATTGAATTAAAATCAAAGCAGTTGATGTGATGTACAAAGTATGATCATGTTTATTAAATTTGCCTTGTGCCAAACATAACCAAACTCCCCACAATTTACTCAGGATCAGAAGGTTTCAAAGAATAAACCTGTTTTGTATGTTTAAATAAATGAAAATTTATTTGTTGAACAGCATAACATCAAACTGTAAAAAATGTTCTAAGGAGTAAAGAGTTTAAAGAATTAAAAGTTCATCTGTTTTAGTAAAATGTGATTTGTACAGTAAGTCTATGTTTTTGATGTAACAATGTACAATAGGGTAGTAGTAATGTCTTGTTCCTCTCTTTCTGTTGTGGATGATAAGTAGGTGAAGAGGATGAAAAGAGATAAGGAAAGCAGCATAAGAGAGAACATGAGAGGGTACAAGGGTGGCCTGCTTATTTTCTTGCTACATTGTGTTCAGCATGGATTGTCTGGTGCTTCCTCATCCTTTCTTGCATCAGCCAGGAAATATGTACAAATAGCCAACTCAGATTATGTGGTCAGCTCCTAATGCAAACTCATTTTCAGGCTGGAAAAAACACGGATCATTAAATGTTCAATTTGTTATTTTCTCTCTTTTAATTGGTTAATAGATATTTTCAAACTTGCTCACTTAATTTTACTTGATCTTTTCTCAGCATGGTGGTAGTCTTTTTTCTGTTGGTCAAAAAATATATTTCCACACTGGCTTGCAAATTTGCAAACATTGAAGAAAAGGAACTTATTTTTATTTCATATTCCCCCCAGTTGTACATACATTGAATCTATTATAAAATATTTACAATGTAGAATTAATAAATGCTTCAAATACTTATTTTTTACTGATCCATTAGAGGCAAAAGTCATATTTATCAAAAATGTCTTTATATTTTCACTAAATTTCTACAGTGTTTCATTTTTCAGTCATGTCACGAGACACATTTTCTTTAGAGATATTTTCAATCTCTAGGCTAGTAAACACTAATTTCACTATTTAAATAGCAGGGATGTCACCCCAAACATATGTAGCTACTAAATTTACAGTAATAAAAATCAGTGTATCATGTAATATATGTTATTTGCCAGTTTATGAGACACTAAAAAAATGTCTCCATAAATTACACTATTTCAAATGCATATGTGTTAAAATTAAGAAAACAGCTCCAAGATAGAGTCACTTTTTTACTGGCACAATGTGGCTTCCCTGTGTCTCTTCTACAAATACTTTCATGGCTTCTTCTCTGATGAACTTAGCTCACTGGTGTCCCCTATGTATGAATTTACTCGAGTCATAAGATTAGCAACCAAGGTCCCACTCTTTTACAAATTCTACTTCAGCAGCTTCTTTTCTCGTGCTTACTGCCTGTGGAATTCCCTTCCATTTACTTGCTTCCCCATCAGCTACAATCTCCAAGGAATTTAAATGTAAAGTCAATAGTCATCTCCTATCTGAGTGACTTGCATCCTCTCTCTCATACTCATTTCTTCATCCACACCACTCTTAGCAGTATTCTCATCCTTCTCTGAGCCATATCCTGACACCTCCTATAACCTGTCACCCTTTCTCATAACTTTTCTCCTATGTAACCCCCTGCAAACCAGTGGCAGTAAACTGCCTTGCTTTGGGCAATATGTGTCTTTAAGCCAACAAATATAGTAGTCATTGTTAATCATCATCTGTACCTATAGATATTTTGTAGTTGAGAAATTTTCATAAACTTAATGATATGGTTAAACCATGACAGTATTATACAATAAAATATGAGAAGATTTAGAACTTTCACTGATGGCAATGAACAGATCTTCCTACAGAGCCACCCCATGCCTTGAGCACTTATTGGGACTCAACCCAACCCAGACCTCAAGTGGAACTTGTAGATATAAACTATCACTAAAGATGCTGGAAGATGGTCAGTTACCTCTACCACTGTAATAAGTACCTGATTCTTCATGCTATTCTCTACCTTTTCAAGAGCCAGATCAGGTTGAAAATGGAGTACTGTTGTCACATATGGACAGTAGCTTCCCAGTTTTCACCTTCCAGTCATAATGAAGTCTAAAAGCCTTTCATATAGGTTTTATAGCCTTAATTTAACTTCCAGTCTTCCAGGATGTTGTGGTGCAGTGTATATCAGCTTGGAATGAGAAATTTGAGTGCTGAGTTCAAATTCCAGTTGAATTCATTGCATTCACTTACACACAAATACCATTGGAAAAGGTATTAATTCATCTCTTCTCTTTTCAGCTAAAGATTGAGTAGCAGGACAGATTGGGTTCTGTAGCCTTGGATGACAACCATTCTACTGCTGAAAGAAATGGCAACCTACTGCAGGAAAAACTTCTGCCCAGTCATGAATTGAAAGAGACATGACTGCCCAAGCATGTATCACTTAACTGACTGACCCTTACTTTAACTTCCAGTTTTCTTCAGATACATGGTATTGTTGCTAGTGTTCCAGGAATTTGAAATTGCATTCTTTATACAATCAGCTTACAGCTACATCCCACTGAAAGTTAAGCAAAGTTGACCCTGGTCAGTACTTAGAGAAATGACCACTTAGGAATACCAGGTGCAGTATTGGATGTTTGAAAAGGGTAATGGATAATGGGTATTAACTGCTAAGTGAAGAGCCAAATTCTAATTTCTATTATGTTTGTTTTTTTTCACTTATGTGCAAATAGCCCTGAGAAAGGTATGAATTCATCTCTTCTCTATTGATAATGGGTTAATCAGTAAGACTTGTATTACTGAACCATTATTATCTAAAATAAAAAAAATTCTTACTATCTAAAAATATTTTCTGGCATTAAATGACCTGCAAAATGTAGATAAGCCATAGAAAATGAACCAATCAATTAATCACCCATTGCCACTATATATATATATATATATATATATATATAGTACTATGTAAAATTATTAGAACAAGAACTATTGAACTATTTTATTTTTTATGAGGCATATTGACAGAAAACAAACAATTTAATTAAAGTAATTTTATTTGATTTACTCAACAAATGCATGAACAAGAAAAAAATACTTGTACAAAATAAATTTAATAGTTAGTATAATAGACTTTTGCTTTGGTCATAGCCTTCATTCTGTCAGGCATTGACATCATGAGCTTCTTCAATGTATCTAATAGTATCTCCTGCCAAATAGTTTGTATTTGTTCCCAAAGTGTCTTGCAAAGTAACATTAGATTTATCAATTCAAGAGGCGGGGATAAGAAAAAAGTCAGTCATATCTAAGGATAATAAGTAGTTTCAAAATAACTTGTTTAATAGAAAACAAGAAAAATTAATTAATCTTTTTAATATATTTCTTTTACACCTAGTTTTAAATAATCAATATTTATTAGCAATTTACTTGGCTTTTCACCCTGTCTTTGAATTTCAGTGAGGTGTTTAGGAAAATCACCCTTGTCCTAATACTTTTGCACAGTACCGGTAATGTTAGGACAGGGGTGATTGTAAACTTTATTTTGATGCCTCATAAAAGATAAAATAGTTCTTGTCCTAATACTTTTGCACAATACTGTATATATATATATATATATATATATATATATATATATATATATATATATATAATTGTTGTTATTATTATTATTAATTATTACTTTAGAACAATATGCAAACTACAAACTTCTACAAAATTGTACATTCTGCTTTGTCACAGAAAGAAAAATGTTTCATCAGGTAATTAATAATAATGGTAATAAAGGCTTTATTGAAAAAAAAATTCCTCTTCACTTTCTATTTCTTCTATATCTTTCCCTTTCTTCTTTCTTTTCCTTTTCTTATTTCTCATCTTATCTTCTGATCTTTTCTTCCTTTTTGTTTTCCCCTTTTTTAATATCTTTTTACCTCATAAAAAAAAAATTCAAAAAATAAAGTGAAGAATTATTTTTTTCAATTTTTTTTCAATAAAACGTTTCTTACCATCATTAACTACCTGATGAAACATTGTGTTTTCAATGTTGAAACAAAATGTATAATTTTGTAGTAGTTTGTAGTTTGCACATGTTCTAAAGTAATAATTAATAATAAATATTCATTGCTCTATTTTTATATTGAGCATTGATTATTGCTTTGAATGTTGCAATGTTTTTCTTCATTCTTATTCATCTGAAATGCTGGCCACTTAAGTAAATGGACGTGTTCCCATTCCCTCCTAATAGATAGATAGATAGATAGATAGATAAGTATAAGTTTGTTATAGATGGAATAAAATTCCGTATACAAAAACACTATTTTTAAAAAAGTGATCAATAAAACGTAGAGTGAATAATATTTATTTAAAAATAAAAACTTCTTGTATCTTGTCAAGTGATGGTACTGATTGCAAGATGAAGAAAACTCTTCATCACAAGAAGAGTCAAAACAAAATAGCATACTTATGTCATAAATTATATATATATATATATAAAGAGACAGAGGGATAAAGAGAGAGAGAGAATTCTTATAATTTTTTGGAGTAAATACTTAAGATTATGCACATATGCATATGTGCATAATCTTAAGTATTTTAAAAAAGTAGTTAAAAAAGCCTCACTACTGTGTTAGCATTTCTATCTGTCTTACTTTTCTACATATATAAACTTTTCCCTTTGTGCAGAAGAATATATATATATATAATTCATGGAGTAAACATATATGTAAACACCACACACAAATATCTGTATAGATGTAGTTATGTATGTATGTATAGTATTGAAAAACAGTCTATCTCTAATATTGTGCACTCTGTCTCCATAAATATGGTAATGGTAATCAAAATGGTAATATCAGCTATTTCCTTATAAGGAACCATTCAGCATTCATTAATTGAACAACCATTGTTGCTTTCTATTGAAATTTGTCTTCTCTTAAAATAATCTTTCAGGCAAACAGGTTTCTTGAATCCAGCAGCTGTTATCGCCCTTTCCAGTATTCATCCTTCCTGGCTTGCTTTTTTGTTTGAGGTATTCTGGAATGTCAGTATCTTGATTATGCCATTATTCTCACTTCAAGTTACATGTGCTGTCCATTTTAGTTATCATTACTGTTGAAAGTTCTCAGATGATGTGCTTTTCTCTTTTCTAGGAGAAAAGATAAGAATCTGACAACAGAGAAGAGAAGAAAGAAAAGAAAACAAGAAAAAGATGAATCAATCAATCTTTACACAATCCACAAAAGTAGATAATTCTAATTTCCACTGTTCTTGCTAGAGAATATCATTTAAATTCATGTAGTTCTTAGTGATTTTGGGTGAATTTCTAGAATCAAGGACTAGTTCCATGAATATTTTCTAATGTAAATTTCTTACTTATTGTTGCAACCTTGTCTGTTGTGTTGTTGCCTACAAGGTTACTTATGTGTTGTGTTATTATCCACAGTTGTATATCTTGGTCTTGGTATATTAATTAGTTACTTGTAATACGATTGATTCACAGTAGATTCACAGTTGGGTCACTCAATAGATTCATTATTTGCTAAACTCTGATTACTTGTTATTTGCTGTTCACTCCTCGCTATTTGTTATTCACTCATTGCCCTAGACTTCTGTCTGGTGCTTATATAGTTATTTTAGTAGTCACCTAATTGCCAGTGGAATAATTCATTTTTCTAGTATTTTCTTTACGTGGTGATCAGTGTTCAAATATGCATGACACTTATATTTTTTTGTATACAAGTAAACAATCTTCACACTCTCACCAATTCCAAAAAGTGTATACCCATAATTTTCATATCAGAATTTTCTTCAATATTTCTTCTTAAAAATTGCAGAAAGATTTTAACAAAAATATTATTTTCATACAACTTCAATTTATTTTTATATATCAGGTAGTATAAGTAATCTGGAGATGAATTAATAAATATGAAAAATGGTGTCATTCACATACCGCCTGTATATGTTAAATAATTGCCAGATTATATCCACAGGTTATATGCAAATGCTACGTCATTTTATATAAAGATCTTGATCATCCATGCATTTTAGTACCCACAGAAAGTTCTGGAACTAATCCCTGTTGGATACTGAAGGATGAATGTCTAAACTTACATAGACTCACTTAAATTCAAGGCATCCATTAAGCACAATATCAAGTCACTTCCTTATATCGTTCAATATCAAATCACCTCCTAAAACCCTTCAGTATCAAGTCACATGAGTGACTTGATACTGACTTATTCAAAAGATTTATGTTGTAATAATTTGTAAATCTATAAGTAGAATGCCAAGGGGGAGGGTGCTGAAAAGTTCAAACAAATTCCCAAAAAGCAGTATGAGAAAATATCTGAATAGCTATATTCAAAAGAGCATGGTCTGATAGGTTTATGACACCACTTATATATATATATATATATATATATATGTGTGTGTGTGTGTGTATGTGTGTGTGTGTGTGTGTGTGTGTGTACATATACATGTATATATATGTGGGTGACCGCATATATATATAAATATATATATAGTAGCATTTTTATTATAAGTGTTTATAATAAAACATGGTTGACTGCAACACAAGAGCTGTTGTGTTTCAGTACTACTTGTTAGTACCTCATCAGACAGTGAAATATTTTTCTGTTAGGCATTGTTATATATAGAAATTAAAAATTTAGAAACAACACAATTGTTACCATATTCAGTCAATTAAGGGGTGGGGTCGTGGAATTCAGTGTTGGATTAGGTTAACCAATAGAAGGTTAAAGTTCATAAGCGGAATCCACAAAATATCAAGCAATTAGAGGAATTATACAAGGAAGAATGGGGTAAAGTAATGGTGGATCAGTGTGGAAAACTTGTGGCCAACTATAGAAAGTGACTGGAAGCAGTGAAACAAAACAGAGGCAATGCAACAAAATATTAAATTGATGTATCCAATACTTTTGCATAGGGTAATTTTGAACTTTGATAAAAAAATGGATTCAACCATGGGTTTTAAATTTTCTTTCCACATACAACTAAAACAACTTTATGAGATATTACTTACCAAATATCAGGCAAAATGGCAAACATAAACTAGAGTTATAACAGAAAAAAACATGTATCCAATACTTATGTGTGTCCCTGTATATACTACATGAGTGCAGTAAAACATTCTTCAGTTTAACCATAGTATTCAAAAATTGAATTTTTTATTGTTATCAATGTACACATTGGCTTCTCTAATTGATAGATTCCTATATATACATATATATACACGTGTGTGTGTATATATATATATATATGTGTGTGTGTGTGTGTGTGTGTGTGTGTGTATATATATATATATATATATTACGGAAATTAACAAAGATTAACAAAATGGTTATAAACAACCAGCAATTTGAAATTATTTGTTTGAATATTATTATTGTAACTAATCAGCAGGCTAGTAGAAATAAATATATGTACTGTTTGATTATAAACAGAATATCTACTTAAATACAGGTATTGATTAAAAATAATGTTCAAATAAATAATTTCATATATATATATATATATATATACATACATACATACATACATACACATGTGTGTGTGTGTGTGTGTGTGTGCATATATATATATATATATATATATATATATATATAATTTTTTCACAATATCATTATGTACACAAGTGGCAATTTACCAAAAGGACTGGTTAGTCCTTTGCATTTCATGAATACATATTTTATCATAGAAAGCATCCTCATTATTTCTCTTATAACCACTTATACTGTTCTAGTAAAAAAAAAAGTATCATCAAATTGTAATGTTGGGTCTGAGAGTCAAGGTATTTGCAATGATTTTTTAAAAAAATAACTCAAATAACTACAAGAACATGTGTGCATATATATATATATATATATATATATATATATATACATTTACAGATCTGCTCAACTACCCCTGGGAAAGTTATGAATCCATTTCTTTTTTGCTCTGCTGCTGTTATATGAGATCTAGGCAACTTGGAAATTTTTTAAAAATTTCTTCTTGTTTGCCTGTGTATATAACTATTGGTTAAGGCTGACCAAGATCTCTACACTTGTTTAACAATTCTAAATTCAGATCTGAGACTTAATAGCACACTATATGCCATTTCTGTGTTGTCACTTCTTCCAAAGTGTGACTGGTTCTTCAAAAGCCTTCACCACTACAAGTAAATCCTATGTGTGAAGTCAGGCTATTCAATTCTAAATTCTTCATGTATGTGTTGCATCATTACAGAATATTGAGATCAAGGCTCTTTCCAACTTTCTATATTTGGTAGCTCTCAGTAAATTTTGTCTTTAAGATATTCCTCCTATTCTTGTTCCACTTTCATGATGCAAGCTCATCTAGTAGATATCTCACTGCCTTCCCCTGATCCCCTTACCTTCAATATGCCTTGTGACTGTCAAATTCTCTAAGCCCTACTTTCTTATTATGTGTCCAAGATATTTCACTTTTCTCTTTTGGCTTCTAAGCAACCTTTTTGTTCTCATTTTCCTAAAAACGTCCTTGTTGCACAACTACTCCATCTATGATATTCTCAACATTCTTCTGTAGAAACAAATTTCTGTTGCTTTGTCTCTTCTTTATCTGTGAAGAGATTGTCCAACATTCACTGTCATACAGAGGACCTATATTACATAACAGTTCAGGACTTTTCTTTGTTTCTAACAACAAAACAGGATGTTTGATTATGATAAAGATACTTATAACAATAAAATAGATATAAAATCATGCCATAATAATAATGAATATTTATTTTAGTATAATTACTTTTAATACTTGCAAATTCATTTCATTACTTATTTAAAATAAAAAATTTTGTTGCAACTATGTATGATTCTGTATATATTATTCTATTTTGAGATAGATTAGTAACCAGCCCTAATAAAATGTTTTACTTATTGTTAACCATGATGATATATGAGATGACAACTCATCAGTCAATCTTTCCAATGTGTTTCCAAGTTAACAAAAGACTTAAATATCTCTAAGTGTCTAAAGATACTTGCCAGTAAGATAATCATATCCAAATATAGCTCTGTAAATGAAAAAGTTGCTTCTGATTGGTCATAATAAAAACTCAAGTTTAAGTTTCTGTCTCCCAATATATGGTCATATGTTCTTACTCTCTCTTTGAATTGAATCAGATTTTGCTCCTTCAAAACTTTCTTCTTTATAGCAGTGGCTATAAGTTACTTATTTGGTTATAAGTTACTTATTTTCACTCTCACACCAGCTTATTCTCTTCTACAGTTCATATTTGGTCTTCTGGTTATAAAAACTTAGATAACAAAACCATATCCTTACCTTTTCTATCAAAGAAAAAAATAAGCATACATAAATAGACCAAGACAGATGATGATGATTCTTCTTCTATTTGCCATGTCTCATTTTGAGGAATTGAAGACTGACGGTCTAGGCAAAGATCATTCTTCTTTGAACATTGTGAACATTGTAGACTGGTGCTAGAAAATGAGCAAGAACTGTACCAAATAACAAAAGCCACATCCCTTGAGGACTTTCAACAACAGCAGCAAATAAAATGGAATATCAAGTAGAACTCAGGGAGAAAATAATGACATAATCAAGATGTTGATATTTCACACTACATCAAATAAAAGGTTAGGAAGGAAACTTACATCCATCATTTCTTTAGGTTGATATTATAGAAAACAATGAACACGCACACACACATACATATATATATATAATGAATAACAACAGTCTGTTTCATGCTTTTAGGCAATTTTTAAACCATATATATGAAGGTGCAGTGGAGTAATGAATAATGGATTGGAGAGCTGAATTCAAATTCCAGTCCCGTTGATTATATTCACTTATATACTAATACCCTTGGGAAATAATCAAATGATAGATGTAGATGTGGATCATCTGGCTGTTTGTTCTAAGAATTGAGTTGATTGACACTAATATGTAAAAAACAATAAGAAAGCCCAATATGTGTGTGTGTGTGTGTGTGTGTGTGTGTGTGTGTGTTAAATTGGGTATATTTGGGAATGAAATTCTCATTTTAACATGTTTGGTTTGAAGACCAAAAAAGTTCATTAAATTTTGTTTTCTTGAACAAATTCTCCAGTGTCTTTTGAGAGCTTTTGGCCATCATCAAGGCAATACCAATAATCTTTGCATTTTTCTTGGCCATTATTAAATAAGTTTTGTGGGTTAATAAAGATGTGACACAGATTCCATGAAAATGGTATAAACTAAAGAAAAAATAAATTAAAAGATTTTAAATAAAGAACTTACATCGGTTTAAAACTAAACACATATTATATAATATTATATAATTATATATATAATTACCACAAATAATATTTGTTATTTAACTCATTGATTATATATTTAGAACCTCAATTCCAGTTTCATGAAAAAAACATTTTGCTAGATTGATTTTTTCTTGTGTCTGTGAATGTTTGCCAAATTTTGCGGAAATATATGCATGCATATATATATATATATATATATATATATATGCAGGTTTCACTAAAAATGACAAAGACAAAGTGTGATGGTTAAGTTTTTTATGCAATTTTTTATGTGATTTTATGACTTTTTTTTGAGGACATAAATTATATAAAAATTGTCTATGAAATTGACTCAAAGACTCACATTATATCTCCCTCAATGAAGCTCAATTCAATCTCATTTAAACACACACAGAGACCTACCAAACTCTATCTGAAGCATACTTGTCAACAACACAAATATCATACCATCATCCACATGCAAAATGCAAAAAAAAAAAATACTAAAAATAATGAAAACCTTATTAATAAATCTGGAAAACCTAACACTCAATAACATCAACTGCGAACATGCTAACAACATGCTTAATGTGTTTGATACGTAACACATACCACTACTCTACATCATACACAACACCACATACATTCTGTTACATGTAAAATAACATTCATGTTTGAAAATGGCTAAAAGTGTAGCTGAAAGTGCTCGGATAAAAAATTTTGGACAGCTTTTATATAATTTATGTCCTCAAAAGAAAAAAATCATGAAATTATATGAAACATTACATAAAAAGCTTAATCATCACAACTTGTCTGTCATTTTTAATGAAACCTGCATAAAAGAGAGATTGCTGTCTAAATATACAATACATACATACATACATACATATATATATATATATACACACATACACACAAGCACATGCATATGTGTTTGTGTTTGCATGTACAACTTTTCACAGTATGCACAGGTACTATACATTGATCCTCAGCAGAGTGATAAAAAATGACACTTTTATAATAAGCAGTAATGCTGATCTATATGAAAATAATACCATAATTTTTTATGGGTACTATGCTAGTTAAAATTATAATACTTATTTTTTTTAAGATGATGATAAACATATTTCAACCAATTTTTCCATTTCTAACTTCAGTAATAGAAACAGTGCAAGACAAATATGGAAAACATTATTTTAAAAAAATGAAAGCGAGAAAAAAAATGGAATAAAAAAAAAATTCTATCCAAACCTGACCATCTTTATTTTATATATTTGGTAAATGACAAAAAAAAGCTTGTGACTCAATATAAGGATGGCTTCTAACTTACCCTTCCTCCAAGCACATGAATATGAGTCATCCTTTGCTGTTTACATGCTAAGCTTCTCCCTAACCAACTACAATTATTTCTCTTTCTCTTCTGGTGAACTTTTTTCTTTTCTTTTCTTCCTTCTTTCCTGTTCATCTTTTTCTTCTTTTCATTCTATTTCTTCTTTTGACATCTCTGTCTCTTATTCTTTTTCAGTGTTTACTTGTGTCTTTCTTTCTTTTTTTTCATCCCCATTTGTGTCTTTTTCTTCCTTTCATTCCATTTCTTCTTAAATCTTCTTTTATTCTTTTTCGTAATTTACTTTTATCTTTCCTTCTTTTTCTTCTTCTCCTTTTTTTCTTGTCATTTCATTTCTTCTTAAATCTCCTTTTATTCTTTTTTGTAATTTATTTTTCTCTTCATTTCTTTTACTTTGTCCCTCTTCATGTTTACCTTCTTTTTATTCTATTTCCTCTGCTTACATTTCCTTCATGTCCATCATTTATTTTTTCTCCCCACACCATTCTTCTTTTTTTCCTTTTCATTCAATTTCTTCTTTTCTTCATGCTTTTATTCATTCATCTCTTATTTTTATGTCTCTTTCCATTCTTGTTCTACATTTTCTCTTTACCTTTACTATTTTTTGTCATTTTACATCTTTATTTTTTTCCCAACTTTTCTTTAATTTCTTTCATACTTACTATTCATTTTCAATCTTTAAAATTTTTTTCTCTCATTTTTTTCCTGAATTTTTTCCTTTTATACAATTTTTTTCTTGACATTATTACTCTTACCTGTTTTCTTTCTTTCTTTCTTTCTTTCTTTCTAGCCTCTCACATTTATCAGGATATTTTTTCATCTTCTTCCAATTAAGCCTTGTAATTATTGCCTTTTCTCTCCTGCACTTCTTCCTACATCTTCTGCTTCTACATATTCTTTCCAACCTGATGATATTTTATCTTTCCTATCCTGCTATACCTTCTCTTTTTTCTTCCTGTTTCTCCTCTTAATAATTATTTTACTTTTTCCATCCTCCTCCTCCTCCTCCTACATCACCTCTTTCTTCTTTTTAGATTTATGGGTTATTTTTTATATTTGTATCTCTTCTTCTTTCATCTTCTTGCCATTTGGAACCATTTCTTCTTTCATCCTTATTGTATTTTTACCTCTTTATTATCATTCCTTTCTTTTCCTTTTTATCCTTCAATGTTTTCTTCTTTTCCTTTCCTTACAAGTATT